>CM024764.1:1793372-1983372 GCA_014218235.1 Colocasia esculenta | reverse complement strand
CGGGCGTGTGGGGGGGGGGGGGGGGTTTTATTTGTCCGCTGTCTCCTTGTTTGTTTTCTCATCACTTGTCGTCTCGTTGTGTTGTTCCGTCGTGTCTTGTTACCGGTTTGCCGTGCACCGTACCGTGGTAGGGGACAGTTTGTATATATTATTTTAATATTATTTTTGTTTTTTAATTTTTTTATTTAATTTTTTATAAATTTTATTAAATGTATTAGATCCAACGATATCACATCCGTACCGTATCAAGACGACCGAGTCATCTGAGACAGCGGACCTTGGTCTTGTATCGTGTTATTTGGGATGAAAAGTGTAATACTAGTGTAACGTCGCTTATTTTCGGATCCTTTTTGGATCGTGTGTGTTGTGGTTGTGATGGCTGTTGTAAAGCCAGTGTGGTGCAGACGCGTGGTGTGTGTAGGCGTGGTGCAGGTTAGGTCCCGAAAAGAAATAGGACCTGCTGCAGTTGAGTAGGTATTGGCGGCCAGGGGTGGTCGTTGACTGGTTGGCGTCCAGGTTAGTGGACGTTGACTGCATGAATTTGGCGGCAGTGGATGTGGACGTTGAGGGTGGCGGTTGCTGTTGGCGGCTTAGGGGTTGACGCCAACCTGAGAATTCTGCAGGTTATAGGGTCATCCGAGAGCAGGTTTCCCACCTGCCTCTCTCTTCCCCTTGCCCTAGCTTCGTGTCCCCATGTTTCTAGAGCTTCCAACAGGTACTGAAAGATGCTTGGAGGACCGTGGAACGTGTGGCGGTGACGAATCGCGCGAGGAAACGCCGTGGCGTGGTGCAATTCCCGTGGGAGCTCGCGGAGGGTTCGGTGTGAACCAGGAGATTGCGGGAGGTTTGAGCGTGTTCTGAGGTAGGGGTCGAGCCCTGTTAGCTTGATAGAAACATTAAAACACGACTTAACCACTTGAATCAGCGTTTTTATTGTATTTTCGGATTAAACTGCACCGTGTGGGGATAATGGGTGGTTTGATGATTTTATGTAGTAAAGCATGCTGTTTTAGTTTAATTACAATGCATGGGAGTTAGAGGAATTGTTTCCTCCTATTTTATTAATGATTTCGGGATCAGGAATGCATGTGGGATCGATTAGGGTTTCTGCAGGGTTTAAGGCCGGAGAACTTGGCGTCAAGATCGCTTGTCGCCAAGCTCATCAGCCGAGATATAAACGGCTAGATCGCTTGCCGTTTACTTCTTATAAGCGGCAGTCGATGTTGCCGCTAACTTGTGCATGTATTCAGGCAGTGTGGTTTACGTAGCTTTTCTCGTTATGAGTATTGTGTGTTTGAGTGTGCATGGCGATGACCGGTGTGAGCCAGTGCACTTGATATGCTCGTGGAGCATACTGCTCATGTAATGGGCATGTTTTACGTGAATGATGTGTGATGTACGTAATTGCTTTACGTGGTATGTGTGGTGCGTTGGCACCCGTGGCACTCCTGGAGTGCGTTGTCCATGTGTTGGACATGTGATTTACGTGGTAGACGTGTGGTACACCAACCAGGGTGTAATATACACGTGTTGTTCACGTGGTTTGAGTGTGTGTATACTACACACTTTGTCGTAATGTAATTCTTAAGATTTGTCGTAGTAACTGGGCGGTGAGGTTCCTGTGTGAGCCTAGCCATGACTTTGTGGTGTTTGGGCAGTGAAGGTCCATACCGACCTAGCCCTGGTTCGTTGTTGTCTTTCGAATAACATTATATTGATTTATGTAGTAAGTGGTGTGTAGCCACGGAGGTCATCTCGTGACCAATAATAGGCAAGTTTGTGGTTCAGTTATGTGTTGGTTAGCTTTGGGGTCACACGGTGACCGATGTTAAGCTAATCCTAACACTTGTATATTGTGAATTTTAAGTAAAGGTTATATGTGTAAGTATCGTGGTTTGTGCTAGCCGAGTGTGGTGGTCCGGCGCCTATTCCGGAATGCCTCTCTAGTCGGGTACCCCAGGTTCTTTGTGAGCCAGGCACGTGTGTTTGTTGTGCTCGGGGTTTTGTCCCGGTACTTGTGTTGTACCGTTGAGGTCTGTGTCGTCTTCCTGGACACCCTCACTCCTGAGTTTGAGTTGTACGTCCGGCTGAGGGAAAGACGGCAGTGGGGCAGCGACTTCCCAGAGTTTGTTCTTGTGTCGCTTGTAGCGCGCTCGTAGTTGGGGGTACGGACACCAGTAGTCGACACTGGTCCCCAGCTAGTCCTGTTTTCCAGTGCCTCACTTTAGAGTGCTCCGGCCAGAGACTCTAGAGGTGCCAGGCATGGGCCTGCAGTTGTGTGTCTGCAGGTGTGGTGTTGGTTGGTCTCCACAGTTGTTTGACTTATTCCTTGTGGAGCGGCAGTTGGACCTTTCGTCCGTGACTGCGAGGCTGAGAGGTTGTTCTTGTGTTGTGTTGTTCGGGTTGGATACTGGCCTGATCAGCTAGTAGTCCGTTCCCGTGTGGTGGCGTCGTTCTTTCTGACTCGTGCTTTGCCTGCACTAGTTGTAACTTGACTTGTGCTTTGCTACTTGTCGTAATTCGTGAGTTTGTGACTCATGGTCGAGGTTTGACCAGTTCGAGGTGTGCCCTAGTGTTGGCACAATTGTGGTTGAGTTGTAGTTTATGTGATTTGTCGGTTGAGGTTTTACCTGTATTATTGTGCCTAAATAAAGGCACAATATAATTGTGGTCCAGTATGGTGTTTACCACCTTCCTGTACCCTTTGTTCGGGTGTTTGTGTTGTGGTACCTCAGAGTAGCAGGTACTTGTTCCCTTCGTGGGTTACTTTGTAGTTTTGTGGTGGTACATTGTGTACCAACCTTTCTGGGTACTTGTGTGTTGAGGAGGTCTTGGGGTTTGACCTGCCACTTGTTGTATCTTATCCGTTTTAAGTAGATCTTTGTTTATAATTTATTGTGGATTAGTTTGTGATTATTAATTATGTTACCTTTGTGGGTAATTTGCCGATGAGGCTTGTGGTCTAGGCATATTGTGGTTTAGTAGAGCTGTGCTCCGTGGAGGCCGTGTGAGATCTTCCACTTGTTGAGTTTTACTCTCTTCTTGGGCATGGTTCCGTTTATGGTTTTAATGTGTGCCATTTATGTGTGACACTCGACGTAGTGTGGTTTTGGGGTTTAATGGACTAGCACTTGGTTGGCTGTCCTAATACCCTCGTGATTGAGGTTTGCCTGTGAAGCTTATAGCTTAGGCAATGACCTGCCTGTATGGCTTATAGTTTAGGCAACTAGTTGTTGTAACAGTGTGCCAGTGAGACTGTGGTTTAGACACTTTAGTAGTTGGGCTGACTAATGATTTTATGTTAGTCCTGTAGTCCTACTTTTCTTTTGAGGACGTTATGTTTAATATCATGAGTATGTTTAATTGTTATTTATTGTCATGATGTGAGCATGAAATGGTTTGACTATTAATGTTGCCAGTGAGACCCATTGGGGTTGAGGAGTTTGTGGTTACAGTGTTGTATTGGGTAGCCCCTACTGAGCTAGTGACTTGTTGAGGCTCACTCCCCTACAGTTCTTTTCAGGGCTTGCTGTGTGTTTGGCTTGCAGTGGCGTTGTGACAGACTTGTACCACCAGCAGTAGTTTAGTAGTTAGTGTTGTGTCAGCTTGTGCTCCCTCGGGGTATGCCCCAGGTAGTTGTACTTTTTATTAAATTGGACATGTATTAATGTAATGGGACAATTGTACAAATTTCTGAACAGATATGAGCACATGTACTTTCTTGTGTCTTATATTCTTGTGGTTTGTCTTTTATACTCTTACTGGACACGTGTGTGAGATATCCCTTGCGAGACTTCGGTCCGTTCGCGGGAGGCAGATCTGGATATGAAGCCTTAATGGGCATAAATACCCCGGTCTGTCACAGTTGGTATCAGAGCAATGTCCAGTTAGAATATGAAAAGACATTGAAAGTACAATCTCCCAATACATGGATTAATGTTCACTGCTGGTAGTAAGTCTGAGGTTTTGTGTGATATAAAGTAGTTTTTACGTGAGCTTTTGACACGTAAACCGTATGTTTCTGTTTGTTAAATTGGCAGTTGTGAGCAGTTGTTGTGCCACAGCGTGGATAGTGGCATTAGTTGTATGGTAGCATCCTGGCACTAGTACAGTTAAAGCAGTTAAAGTATAGTATTTAAAAAGTTTTCAGTTGCAGAGATTAGAGGAGAAAGGTAAAGTAGTGCCCTGAGAGGGATATGCCTGTTGTATGTTAATAAAGTACAGAGTTAGCGGAGACAGGTGTATGGTAATAAGGTGATAAGGATCAGGTCAGTGTGTGTGTGATAAATTGCAATTGAGAACCTCATTAGAGGTATTGTGGCATTAGAGATTTGAGTCAGATGACATTAAGAAACAGTGTGGATGAAAATGTGATTAGTGTTATGAAGAGTTTGATATGATTAAAAAGGCATATTAGCTTAAAAAATAAGTATCAGTACATAAAAGAGCAGTAATTTATGGTAGATAGATTTAATATGCCTGAGGTCAGAAATCTGAGAAAAGTGTTGTTATGGATGATAATGGTAACAGGAAGTGTGATATGAAGATTTGTATAAATATGTATTGAAAGGATTAATTGAATAAAGAAAGAGAGAAAATAAGGATTAATGTGCAATAAGAATTTGTGAGAATTGCACAAGAGGAATATTTAGTTGATGATTGGCAGTTTAGATAAAGAAAAGATATGGATTAGAGAAAGTGAGAATTTAGCAAATGATGAAGTTAATAAAGTCAGATAAGTCAGACAATGTCAGTTAGAGTTTGCATATTGGTGCAAAGAAATGATTTAATTGAGCAGAAAGGAATTGTTATTAAGATATTTCAGAGTTTCATGCAGGAGCAGGAACAGATTAATTAAAGAGTATTTGGAAAGTTTATGCAACAAAGCTATGAGATTAGCCAGAGAATGTCAGTAAAGCAGGAAAAATATATGAAAAGCACAATATGTCAATAGCGGTTTGGCAGATCAGAAATTGCAGTAATTTCTTCAGCATGAATTAATTGAATGTGATACTTTGAGAAGCAGTTGAAGCCAGAAGGAAGTAATTGAAAGTAATACTGTGAACAGAAATTGTGAAATATTTTGTAAAAGTGTTCAATGTGATTAGAGTAGCGCAGCGGAAGTGGAAGAGAAGAAAGATTTAATATTCACAGATTGTTCCAGGTTTGCTGGGATAAAGAGGAAGTGTAAAGTTTTGCGTAGTGGAATAAAGGAACAGAGTTTATTATGGTTTTTAATCAGAAATTGGCTTTAAGCAGTATGAGCAGAATAATATGAAAGAGCAGAAAATTCAAAGATGGTGATTGGTTTTTTTTGAAGAAGTGTCAGTTGTGAATATAAATGCAGATGAGGCAAGATAACAGCAGACAGTGATAAATGGAAAAAGAAAATGGTGGTATGAAAGAATATTACAGTGTAAGAAATTTGAAAAAGGTAAAGCGATCTCGGAAGAAATGTTGCAAACACAACCCAGAAATTGTGGAAGCAGGTTCAGTCCTAGGAGATAAAGCACTATTGGCAAGGTAGGATCGCTTACGGTTAAAAGCTAAAGAAAGGCAATGAAATCGACAGAACAGAGTAATTGTGAGATGAATTGAAAGGCTGAAGCAGAGAAAGAGTATCCTACTTGTTCTGTGTTCGGCTTTATTTGTTTTTAGGTGATAATTCGGTTTATTATGATTTGTTTTATATGTCGAGGACGACATTTGTTTTTAGGTGATAATAATGTAACGTCGCTTATTTTCGGATCCTTTTTGGATCGTGTGTGTTGTGGTTGTGATGGCTGTTGTAAAGCCAGTGTGGTGCAGACGCGTGGTGTGTGTAAGCGTGGTGCAGGTTAGGTCCCGAAAAGAAATAGGATCTGCTGCAGTTGAGTAGGTGTTGGCGGCCAGGGGTGGTCGTTGACTGGTTGGCGTCTAGGTTAGTGGACGTTGACTGCATGAATTTGGCGGCAGTGGATGTGGACGTTGAGGGTGGCGGTTGCTGTTGGCGGCTTAGGGGTTGACGCCAACCTGAGAATTCTGCAGGTTATAGGGTCATCCGAGAGCAGGTTTCCCACCTGCCTCTCTCTTCCCCTTGCCCTAGCTTCGTGTCCCCATGTTTCTAGAGCTTCCAACAGGTACTGAAAGATGCTTGGAGGACCGTGGAACGTGTGGCGGTGACGAATCGCGCGAGGAAACGCCGTGGCGTGGTGCAATTCCCGTGGGAGCTCGCGGAGGGTTCGGTGTGAACCAGGAGATTGCGGGAGGTTTGAGCGTGTTCTGAGGTAGGGGTCGAGCCCTGTTAGCTTGATAGAAACATTAAAACACGACTTAACCACTTGAATCAGCGTTTTTATTGTATTTTCGGATTAAACTGCACCGTGTGGGGATAATGGGTGGTTTGATGATTTTATGTAGTAAAGCATGCTGTTTTAGTTTAATTACAATGCATGGGAGTTAGAGGAATTGTTTCCTCCTATTTTATTAATGATTTCGGGATCAGGAATGCATGTGGGATCGATTAGGGTTTCTGCAGGGTTTAAGGCCGGAGAACTTGGCGTCAAGATCGCTTGTCGCCAAGCTCATCAGCCGAGATATAAACGGCTAGATCGCTTGCCGTTTACTTCTTATAAGCGGCAGTCGATGTTGCCGCTAACTTGTGCATGTATTCAGGCAGTGTGGTTTACGTAGCTTTTCTCGTTATGAGTATTGTGTGTTTGAGTGTGCATGGCGATGACCGGTGTGAGCCAGTGCACTTGATATGCTCGTGGAGCATACTGCTCATATAATGGGCATGTTTTACGTGAATGATGTGTGATGTACGTAATTGCTTTACGTGGTATGTGTGGTGCGTTGGCACCCGTGGCACTCCTGGAGTGCGTTGTCCATGTGTTGGACATGTGATTTACGTGGTAGACGTGTGGTACACCAACCAGGGTGTAATATACACGTGTTGTTCACGTGGTTTGAGTGTGTGTATACTACACACTTTGTCGTAATGTAATTCTTAAGATTTGTCGTAGTAACTGGGCTGTGAGGTTCCTGTGTGAGCCTAGCCATGACTTTGTGGTGTTTGGGCAGTGAAGGTCCATACCGACCTAGCCCTGGTTCGTTGTTGTCTTTCGAATAACATTATATTGATTTATGTAGTAAGTGGTGTGTTGCCACGGAGGTCATCTCGTGACCAATAATAGGCAAGTTTGTGGTTCAGTTATGTGTTGGTTAGCTTTGGGGTCACACGGTGATCGATGTTAAGCTAATCCTAACACTTGTATATTGTGAATTTTAAGTAAAAGTTATATGTGTAAGTATCGTGGTTTGTGCTAACCGAGTGTGGTGGTCCGGCGCCTATTCCGGAATGCCTCTCTAGTCGGGTACCCCAGGTTCTTTGTGAGCCAGGCACGTGTGTTTGTTGTGCTCGGGGTTTTGTCCCGGTACTTGTGTTGTACCGTTGAAGTCTGTGTCGTCTTCCTGGACACCCTCACTCCTGAGTTTGAGTTGTACGTACGGCTGAGGGAAAGACGGCAGTGGGGCAGCGACTTCCCAGAGTTTGTTCTTGTGTCGCTTGTAGCGCGCTCGTAGTTGGGGGTACGGACACCAGTAGTCGACACTGGTCCCCAGCTAGTCCTGTTTTCCAGTGCCTCACTTTAGAGTGCTCCGGCCAGAGACTCTAGAGGTGCCAGGCATGGGCCTGCAGTTGTGTGTCTGCAGGTGTGGTGTTGGTTGGTCTCCACAGTTGTTTGACTTATTCCTTGTGGAGCGGCAGTTGGACCTTTCGTCTGTGACTGCGAGGCTGAGAGGTTGTTCTTGTGTTGTGTTGTCCGGGTTGGATACTGGCCTGATCAGCTAGTAGTCCGTTCCCGTGTGGTGGCGTCGTTCTTTCTGACTCGTGCTTTGCCTGCACTAGTTGTAACTTGACTTGTGCTTTGCTACTTGTCGTAATTCGTGAGTTTGTGACTCGTGGTCGAGGTTTGACCAGTTCGAGGTGTGCCCTGGTGTTGGCACAATTGTGGTTGAGTTGTAGTTTATGTGATTTGTCGGTTGAGGTTTTACCTGTATTATTGTGCCTAAATAAAGGCACAATATAATTGTGGTCCAGTATGGTGTTTACCACCTTCCTGTACCCTTTGTTCGGGTGTTTGTGTTGTGGTACCTCAGAGTAGCAGGTACTTGTTCCCTTCGTGGGTTACTTTGTAGTTTTGTGGTGGTACATTGTGTACCAACCTTTCTGGGTACTTGTGTGTTGAGGAGGTCTTGGGGTTTGACCTGCCACTTGTTGTATCTTATCCGTTTTAAGTAGATCTTTGTTTATAATTTATTGTGGATTAGTTTGTGATTATTAATTATGTTACCTTTGTGGGTAATTTGCCGATGAGGCTTGTGGTCTAGGCATATTGTGGTTTAGTAGAGCTGTGCTCCGTGGAGGCCGTGTGAGATCTTCCACTTGTTGAGTTTTACTCTCTTCTTGGGCATGGTTCCGTTTATGGTTTTAGTGTGTGCCATTTATGTGTGACACTCGACGTAGTGTGGTTTTGGGGTTTAATGGACTAGCACTTGGTTGGCTGTCCTAATACCCTCGTGATTGAGGTTTGCCTGTGAAGCTTGTAGCTTAGGCAATGACCTGCCTGTATGGCTTATAGTTTAGGCAACTAGTTGTTGTAACAGTGTGCCAGTGAGACTGTGGTTTAGACACTTTAGTAGTTGGGCTGACTAATGATTTTATGTTAGTCCTGTAGTCCTACTTTTCTTTTGAGGACGTTATGTTTAATATCATGAGTATGTTTAATTGTTATTTATTGTCATGATGTGAGCATGAAATGGTTTGACTATTAATGTTGCCAGTGAGACCCATTGGGGTTGAGGAGTTTGTGGTTACAGTGTTGTATTGGGTAGCCTCTACTGAGCCAGTGACTTATTGAGGCTCACTCCCCTACAGTTCTTTTCAGGGCTTGCCGTGTGTTTGGCTTGCAGTGGCGTTGTGACAGACTTGTACCACCAGCAGTAGTTTAGTAGTTAGTGTTGTGTGAGCTTGTGCTCCCTCGGGGTATGCTCCAGGTAGTTGTACTTTTTATTAAATTGGACATGTATTAATGTAATGGGACAGTTGTACAAATTTCTGAACAGATATGAGCACATGTACTTTCTTGTGTCTTATATTCTTGTGGTTTGTCTTTTATACTCTTACTGGACACGTGTGTGAGATATCCCTTGCGAGACTTCGGTCCGTTCGCGGGAGGCAGATCTGGATATGAAGCCTTAATGGGCATAAATACCCCGGTCCGTCACAACTAGTTCTTGAGTATATATATATATATATATATATATATATATATATATATATATATATATATATATATAGTGAGATAATTTAATAATGAGTATGTTTGTTTTTATATATATAGTGTCTTATTTGTCCTCTTAATGTTTAAATTTTTGAAGGCGACTCTTAATTCATTCGCACAAGGATAGTAGGCTTAAGGGTTTTTTATTTAAATAATTATATTTTATTATTTAATTATTTAAATGATCATATTTTAAAATTAATTTTCAAAATAATCATTAAATTACCACGTTGACAACTTAAGATCGGAGATCACAGAGTCGACATAGATAATACCGACTTCAAAATCTGCATTGTCAAAACCGACTTTGGAGTCGGCGTTGCCATTGCCGACTCCAACCATTCGTGTATGTTAAACAAAAAAAAAAAAACCTTCGAGATCAGGTGCGGCGGTGAGGCGGTTGCGGTCCGCGGAGGCTGGCATAGGATGGGCACGAGGTCCGACTGGGGCTATATTAAGTGTCCCCTACTTCACGCCTACGTCGTCATCTTCCAGTATGGCGCCCTCGCGCAGGTGCCGCCCATCCACAGCGATGCTATTGCAGACGAGCTCGAGGAGGACGAGAAGCAGCGGCACTGGGATGGCGGTGCCCGCCAGGACCGGTGGCGCCTCGATGGCCACTGCCAGGAGAAAGAGCGCCGGGAGAGAAGCATCGCGTACCCGGCCATGGTTTGCGTGGTGACAAAGGACAAGAACAGGACAGCGAGTGCGGGGGGCAGACGGCCGCGCTGAAGCCCTGTGAATGAAAACAAAAGCAGACGCAACATCAGCGTGTTCTTACAGATTGGGGGGGGGGTGCAGCTCGAGTCCAACAAGGGGAAGGCTTGGTCATTCTCACATGGGGCGACCCGCAGAAAAAAAATGGGCGGCACTTTTTCTTCTGTTCGCATGCAATCAATGTTGGACTTACAAGGTTTTATCTCTTCTTCTGGTCTGGTGGACAGCGGCTTCTTCTTATACATGGAGCAACAATCAAAATGGTACTATCCATCGGGAGGTTTTTTTTGTTTTTTTTCTCTATTTGAGCACTGGTCAGTAATTGTGCATTGATCCTTCTTGCTGGTCTGGCACAAAATGTTTGATGGAGTCATTATTTTCATCACAGAAATCAGCGTCTTGACTTATTGAATTCATGTGCTGGTCTGGTACATCTGGCGGGTACTTAACATCGGATGATGACGACGTAGGTGTGAAGCAGGGGGCACTTAATATAGCACCAGTCGGACCTCGTGCCCATCCTATGCCAGCCTCCGCAGGCCGCAACTGCCTCACCGCCGCACCTGAGCTCGATGGTTTTTTTTTGTTTTTTATTTTACATACAAGTGTGTCGCCAATGGCAATGCCGACTTCCAAGTCGGCTTTGCCAATACCGACTTTGGAGTCAGCAATGGCAACGTCGATTTCAAAGTCAGTTTTGGCAATGCCGACTCTGTGTTGGTATCCGGTCTCCCGGTCACTTAATTGCCAACGTGGCAACTTGGTGACTATTTAGGGAATTAATTTTTGATATGGCAGTTTCCGAACAGGTCGGCTAGCCCCACAGAGCCGACCACCGTAGAAGATTAGCGGCAACTGCTCAGCAGGAATGAGTCGCCTGACCCTCGCCCCCCAGCTCGGCCGATACACCGTCAGCTCGGATGAGGCCGACCTGGCGACCGAGGCTCTCGTGAAAGTCCGTAAGACTGAAGATACGAATCATCTAAATCAATCGACGAGGACTTTATGCACCTCGGGCCTCTCTTTAGCTCGGTGTGGATATTCCCTTACTCAAACCAGCGCTTGAAGAATCTCCGTTAAGCACCTCCGGCCATATACCGAAGCTCAGGCAGGGCCGACTTGGTGCTCGGCATACTCACGTGCCCCACAACGGTCTTCACGTGGTCAACAGGCGAATGAGGTAAGGTCCGAGGATCACAGGACCGATAATTGCAGCCATTAAGACCACGATCTTAACGATCAGGTCTACAGGTGGCAGCCACGATCATCGCAATTTGGCAGGGAAGTAATGGCGCCCAATCCGGCGGGAATCTCGGTAACTCCCAGTGAGATTGGCGGCTCGTCCAGCTCACACGTACGTATCCTAACACTATATAAAGGGTAGACATTCCACTGGCAAAGGTACGCTATTCTCCCCCCACGCTATGCCATTCTGCTCGGCTAGCAACTGACTTGGGCGTCGGAGTCTCTCCCCGCCGAGCCCACTCGGCGGGCTTTACAGGTCAGGTCGTGAACTCGGGAGCAGCGTCACACGTCGGCCAAGCGCGCCTCAAAAGGGATTCATCGGCTTGGTCGTCTCGGCTCAGTCTGGCGAGAAGCGCCTCAGCGGTCACCTTGGCAGGAGCCGACCTATGTTACTATAGCAGTAACATTAGCGTCGTCTGTGGGAAACGCTACTAAAGGTCAGTACAGTTTCCCCTCTCCTACTCTCAGTTGAACTCCACCAAACGTAGATAACAAAGAGCCCTCGGAGCATTTACCGCGATCGGTAAAGCAGCCAACCAAGGTATTTGCAGTGGTCGGCGAGGGAGCCGACCAAAGGACATAGCAAGCTCCAATTAATGGGTAGGAGGTCGGGCTGCGGTGACGGCCGGCCCCAGAAACATACGAGTATAATCATGATGACCTGCTCGTCAGGGACAAGGTACCAGATCCTAAGCCCCTGCACCTGAGGCCAAGTTTGTCCTAACCGAGTTCTAATGTTGTGAAGCCCCTCAAAGTCCACCAGTGGTCGGATCGGGGGCTAACGGGTTCCAGAGCTTAAGGCAATCCTGCAGTCCTAAATAACAGTCATATCCCCAGCTCTGTAAGCCTAAGCCCTCTGAAAAGGAGGCCGCTAGTGCATGTTCGATGTTCTCGAAAGCAACGAAAGGTCACTCCGCTCCACAAACCGAGAAGTCGACGTTCGACGAAGCTCCGAGGCACGAGCGTGGACGTCGTATCGAAACACGAGGTCGCTTTGGCACTCGTCTTAACAATCCGAGCTCTTGCGCGAGGTCGCTTCGGCACTCCGAGCTCCCAACACGAGGTCGCTTCGGCACTCGTCTTAACAATCGTAGCTCTTGTGCGAGGTTTCTTCGGCACTCCGAGCTCTTGAAGGTGTGGTCGCTTCGGCACACGTATACATCGTAGCTCTTATGAGAGGTTGCTTCAGCACTCCGAGCTCTTGAAGGCGTGGTCGCTTTGGCACACGCAAACATGAACGTCATGGTTCTGAACGAGGTCGCTTTGGCACTCCCCAAGAACCGAGAAGACGACGTCCGATAAAGCTCTTGAAGGCGTGGTCGCTTCGGCATACGCAAACATGAATGTCGAGGTCGCCTCGATTCTCCACGAACCGAGCGAGCGACGTCCGACAAACTTTCAAGGAGAGGTCGCTTCGGCACGCCGAGCTCCTTAAACGAGGTCGCTCCCGTAAACGAACCGAGAGGTCGCTTCGGCGTGCCGTTCATATCGGGACAGGTCGCATCGCCAGAACGACGAGTTGTTGGATTACCCATAGCTGGTCGGTTCATATCGCGAGGACGACGATCAGAAGTATTTTCAGAAGAAACAAACGACGACAATCAGTTAAAAACAAGCGATAACAAAAGAGGCGCAAGTTTCCTTTACTAATAATGAGGTACATGGTGGGGGCTAGCTGCCGTGTACAAACAAGAGGCACTCAATCAACCACGACCTCGTCAGAGGCGACAACCTGAGTCTCGGTGGCAGCAGCCTGGTCGGAGACAACAGACTCGGTAGTGTCGCCATGAACCTTCTCGGCCGCAGCGGCCTGCGACTCGTTTACTGCGGCCTGGCCACACTCAGCATCTTCAGTGGCCTCGTCCCCGGCCTCTTCCAGACCCGACAAATCATATTCAGGATAGAGTTCTCGAATGCTCTTGAGGCAATGGTCGTATCCGGCCCTGAAAAGTTTGTCGACCTCTTCATTCAGCTCTGCGGAGTCGTGGTACTCTTCGATAACCCTTTTGCGCTCCTCCTCAGACAGCTTCAAGCTCTAAGCCTTGGCCGCGTCAAGCAACTCCTCCTTCGTGCGAAGAACCTCTTTGAGCTCCTCTACGACCTGTGTCATCCGAGCAGCATCTTCCTCGACTTTCTTTGCCTTCAGCCGCTCCGCATCCAGAAGCTTCTCGGTGTCTCCTGCCCTCTTCTCGGCCTCCTTGGCCTTATTCGTGGCCTCGAGGACTCGCTGATCGGCCGCCAACTGGGACTTCTCGGCCTTCTTGAACAAGGCCCCGACCAGGCCCAGCTGGGTCTGTACGGAACCGTAGAAATCTTCCACAATCTATTTGGATCGCTTGGCCGATGATTGGGCCAGCGTTCTTTCTGGGGTCGCCCGACGAGCCCATTCAGTGGCGGAAGGCTCCTCTGATCGCTCTGATGACGGCTGGGGGCTCACGACGTGCTTATCGGTGGTCGGCTGCTCCACCGGCAGCTCATGCCCTCGTCCTGGAGATGACGTCGGTCGAGGATCCGACGATCGCCGCCTCGTCTGATGAGCTGAGTCACCGGTGTCCTCCCTTGGACGCTTCGATGCCCTTATGGCGCTCTTCTTACCACGCCCCGCGAACCTCTGTGCTGCTCGGTCAGCGAGAGAGGTCCCTTTCCCTTGGCCGACGTCGGGAGCAACCGACGACTTGCCCTTGTCGGCCATCACTGCAAGAGAAAGCAGTTGGTCAGTTTTCAAATCGCACGCAGTGTAAAGGTAGCAACGAAAAGGGAATGACCTTTGTCGACCTTGACAATCAATTTGAACAACCCGTCGAGCCGAAACAGGTCGGGTGGATCCAACACCTGTAAAGAGTCAAACTCCGCGAGCTCGAATTCGATGAGGTTTGGAGCTCGGAAGGCTTTTTGGTGAACATTCACTGCCGTCCAGGTGGTCGGAAATGGCCACCCCGTCGGGCTATGAACAAAAACAAACTGCTTCTTCCAGTTGTGAACAGAAGAAGGCATTCGACTGAGGATTTGCCGTCCGGACCGAGCTGCGAAATACAGCCAGTCCCCGAAAGCTTTGACCGAGAAGTAATAAAAGAAAAGGCGTGTGGTCGGAAGGAGCCTAGCCAGAGCACAGACTGCCAGGAAGCCGAAAACTGACCTCCATATGTTGGGGGTCAGTTGCGACGGAGCGACTCCCAACTTGAAGAGGAGAAGGATAATGAAAGGATGCAATGGGAGGCGGAAGCCAGCTCGGACGGCCTCAGCATAAATACAAACTCCACCCTCTGCTACGTAGTGAGCACAGAGCTGACTCGAGTGATACATGGAGTAACCCTTCGGAAACACTAGTCTGAGGTGAGTTTTCATCTACGCGAGGGTCTCGTCGCTAGTTTCGCACTAAGCGTCGGCGACATTGTCGGGCGGCCGACGAGCTCCAGAAGTATGAGAGGAAGGCTCTTTGGGAACGTAAGTCCCAGGATCAACAACGAAGCAGTCATCAGAATGGTCTGAAGCTCGCCGTCAGGCCGAGGAGAGTGGGGCGTTCCATTAGAGAAAACCGCCCCTGCTAAGTGAGAAGAGTTCTCGGAAGGAGAACCCCCAAACGACGAGCCCTCACGGAGATGAGGACCAGAGGAGGAAGACGCAGAACTCGAAGACATCGCTTACCTCTAAAGGAAGCAAGCAGAGATCGGGAATGGTTGAAGCTCAGGCGAGGGACGTCGGAGCAACTGTCGTCAGCACGTCGGCAGGTCGCCTGGTAGATGCTCACACGTGAGAACAAGGCCGATCGTTCGGCCGTAGACCCCAGTATTTAGAGCTGGGGGCCAATCGAATCCAACGGTAAAAAGTAACTCCCAAGACAAATGGTCAAGATCTACCCATGTGTCACCACAGGATTGGCCGTGGAACCGAGCCCTCGGATTCTGATCAGCGCAGGCAGCGAGGAGCGCCATGATGGCGCTCGGGAGACGAGGCGGCAAAAGTACAACAGCACGGCCTACGGAGCGACGTGCGACGGCCTGTCAAGCGATGCGACGATCGGCGGCTCTAACAAGGCCGTGACGAATCCCTACGACAGGGCGGCTTCTGACCACAGGGTGGCGTGGCGTCCTGACAGGCCACATGTGTCAGCCAAGCCACGTGGCAAGGCACATGCTTCCAGCAGAGAAATTTAGCTTCCCCTCGGCCCGCGTTCGTGGCCCGACGTGGACCAAGGGTGATACGATGGTTTCAAAGTAGGTCGGCTAGCGCCGAAGACGGCCGACCACCGTGGAAGATTAGGGGCAACTACTCTGCGCGCAAGGATGAGCCGCCCAACGCGTTTCTCTCAGCTCGGCCGAGAACTTCATCAGGCCGACCTAGTAGCCGAAACTCAAAGCTCACGACTGAGAAAATACGGGAGGTGCTTGCCTCGAGGTCATAAAGGTCAGAGCCGACCTCCAGAATTGACATGAGAAGCAGAGTCATGGTTCGCGGGAGTCGAGAAGGCGACGTGGTGGTTGGAGTAGTTCGACAGTCGAGATCTGAAGAACGCAGCCGAAACAAAAGGGAGGGCGAATATTGATCAATAGCTTCACCTCGGCCTGCATTCACGGTCCGACGTGAACCTAGGGGGCCAGTGATACGGTAGTTTCCGAGCACGTTGGCTAGCTCCACAGAGCCGACCACCGTAGAAGATTAGCGGCAACTGCTCAGCAGGAATGAGTCGCCTGACCCTCGCCCCCCAGCTCGGCTGATACACCGTCAGCTTGGATGAGGCCGACCTGGTGACCGAGGCTCTCGTGAAAGTCCGTAAGACTGAAGATACGAATCATCTAAATCAATCGACGAGGACTTTATGCAGCTCGGGCCTCTCTTTAGCTCGGCGTGGATATTCCCTTACTCAAACCAGCGCTTGAAGAATCTCCGTTTAGCACCTCCGGCCATATACCGAAGCTCATGCAGGACCGACCTGGTGCTCGGCATACTCACGTGCCCCACAACGGTCTTCACGTGGTCAACAAGCGAATGAGGTAAGGTCCGAGGATCACAGGATCGATAATTGCGGCCATTAAGACCACGATCTCGACGATCAAGTCTACAGGTGACAGCCACGATCATCGCGATTTGGCAGGGAAGTAACGGCGCCGAATCCGGCGGGAATCTCGGTAACTCCCAGCGATATTGACGGCTCATCCAGCTCACACGTACGTATCCTAACACTATATAAAGGGTAGACATTCCACTAGCAAAGGTACGTTATTCTCCCCCCACGCTAGGCCATTATGCTCGGCTAGCAACTGATTAGGGCGTCGGAGTGTCTCCCCGTCGAGCCCACTCGGCGGACTTTGCAGGTCAGGTCATGAACTCGGGAGCAGCGTCCACGTCGGCCAAGCGCGCCTCAAAAGGGATTCATCGGCTTGGTCGTCTCGGCTTAGTCTGGCGAGAAGCACCTCAGCGGTCATCTCGGTAGGAGCCGACCTATGTTACTATAGCAGTAATAATTTTAAAATGTGATTATTTAAATAATAAAATATAATTATTTAAATAAAAAAAACCCTAGGTTTAATTTATATATTCCTCCCATTATAGATATCCCATGTGATCTAGAACGTGACTTTTGGCTTATATGAGATCACAAAGTGTGAATACATGTTAAATAGTCCTATATTAAATAATTTAAAAATAAATCTGTCTTTATATAGTATTGTATTTTTCTTTTTAATATATCTAAGTTTTGGGATGACTCCGTAGGAACAGAACCTGAACAGAACACCAACTTTGTTGAAAACAAACTAAAGCTTAATTATGTGAAAGGGAACTCAGTGTAAAATACAAAGGGCTTACTTGTAAATATGGTCATGAAATACTGTAAAATTATGTGATTTTCATAGCATTGTTTCAGTTATTTGTCTGATTGTCAAAATCTGTACATGAGATTGTCGCAGGCCAAGTAACATATTTTTAGAATATTTATTAAACATATATATTTATCTTAAGAGAATTAAAAAATTATACAAGCCGATATCCGTCCGGGTTTAGGGTTTGAGTCAGGCTCTCTCTCTAAATTTTTCTAGAGAGAGAAGCTCTGGGTATTCTCACCAGGGTTTCGCCTCCGTGGCGTTTTCTTGGTGGATTTGGTCGTCGGCTCTGACGTTGTCGTCGTCGACTGCAGTGTTGCTCGTCGCCGGCTCTCCAGCGGACTCGTCGCCAGCATCCGACACTACTGTTGTCCACTTTGGGCGCCTCTAGTGGGGGGGGGGGGGGGGGGTTGAGGGTAGATAGGGGTGTAAACGATCCGAATCGAGTCGAGTTATAGTCTGCTCAAATTCGAACTCGTTTATTTTTGACGAGCTCGAACTCGGCTCGAAACTCGTCGAGCTTTTGCAACCGACGTTCGAACTCGACTCGATTAAAAATTTTAGAACTCGAACTCGGCTCGATGAACAACTTATTTACACAGTCGAGCTCGTAAACGAGTTCGAACTCGAGTTTTCAAACTCGAAACCACACTTAAAAATAATATTTAAATAAAACTTATTTTTTTAACGAGGTCAAACTTTGAGTTTTCAACCTCGAAATCAAAATTAAATTTTAATATTTAAATATATTTTATTTTATTTTAAACGAGAACAACCACCGGGAGCCAAATAACAAAGAGACAATTTTTTATTACTAAATGGCCGGAGAACTACACGCTTTAGAGGGGGGAAGGGCTATTTTATAACCTTCCCAGTCGGCCAACACTTTGTGCTGGCCGATATGGGACTAAACAGGGGGGCGTCCAACAGGGAGCGGGCGGCTTGGGCATTGCCGGGAGTGGGCGGGGTCCAGGGAGGCGTAGCTGGACGCTGGAGAATGCCACCGCGAGCACCGCGGTGGCGTCCGGTACAACTGGGAAGCGCCGGGATCCAGGGAGGCCGTGGTGTTCGCCGGAAAGCTGGAACGACCTCCGCCGCTGCCGTCGGCAACCGCCCTGCCCGTGGGAAGCTCGAATGACCTCCGCCGCTGCCGCCGGCACCGGGAGGAGCATCTGGCACTGGCGGAGGGTTCACGGGGTGGGGGGGGAGCGGGGGGAGGCAGCGGCCATCGGGGGGAGGCAGCGGCCTACAGGGGAGGAATCGCACCTGCACTGCACCCTGTCGCGGCGTGAGGAAGAAGATGAAGCTTTGTCAACCTTGGAAAACTTGTTTTTATACATATACCCTTATTCAGTTGATATTATTAAAATCAGATTTTTATAAAGACTTTATTTATATAATTTGTACATGTACCCTCTAATATTTAGTCTTTTATATTTAATTCCTCAAAAACATTATAATGTAATAATAACTCTATAAAAATAACAAGTTAACATTTATTTTAACAATAAATGTTTAAACAAATTATTAACGAGTATTTAAACGAATTCTTATCGAGTATTTAATCGAGTTCTTAACGAGTAATTAAACGAGTTGTTCACGAGCATAATCGAGTCGAGCTCACATTTGTTCAGACTCGGCTCGTTTATGAACCGAGCTTTTTTTTTGTTCAAACTCGACTCGTTAATTAAATAAACGAGTCGAACCGAACTTTTATCGAGCCGAATATCGAGCTACTCGTCGAACGTATTTCAACTCGTTTACACCCCTAAGGGTAGAGCTCTCCCCTCCCCCCCCAACCGTCCTCTGCAAGATCCGTCTTGGCCAGTTTCTTATCTGTACTGTTTGCTTCTGTTTTTGTTGATCGACCTTCAGATCAGAGATTGATCAGCACCTTCTGCAAGTTGGCTTTTCCTGTGTGGTTTTCCCTTCGTTGGACTTTTTTCCACCTTCTAGAACCCCCTTCCGTTGTTGTGCTCCTCTACCCGTCTTCCTTGGTCCCTGTTCTAGCCCCTTTAGTCTTTCCCTATCTTCGCTGCGGCCTTATCCCTTGGGACTCTTCCATTCAACCCCTCCGTCTCTCAGTTTTATCACCTAGTCTTCTTTGTGTGGCTGGACTTGTCTCTCTTTCTCTGATCCTCGCCTGCACCCTTTGTTCTGTCTTTTGATATTAAAGTGTTCTCTGTTTAGTCTCTTCGTTTGTGGCCGGCTACTTTGCTTCCCATCTGCCACCTCAACTTCTGTTGTTTCAACACCTCTTCCGCACCCCATCTCACCTATTTCACCACCTCTAATTGTTTCCCATCTTCTTTCTCATCACCCACTTTTTGAGACTTGATCTGCCAGCTGTGCTTGATCCCTTTAGGCTCCCTGCAGTTTTTCTTATCACGGCCTCGGCATATATTAGTAGCTTGTGTTGGTTGCTTTGCAAGTTGCTCCTTTTTGTTTCAGGTTGGTTCATTGCGTTTTTTGCAGAGATCTTCTTAGCCATTTTAAGTGGTGCTTAGCTGCTCTATCCCTTCTCAGTGGGATTTTGGAAGTGCTGATTTTAGCTCGTGATTTGGGCTTCTTCCGGACACATCTTTCATGTGTTCGTCTACCGAGCTACTTAGTTTCCTGCACATATGGTTTGCAGCTGCCTTCTGTTGGAGCGGTCCCTTGCTATGGCTTGAATCCATCATCTCTCAAGCATCTACACGCTTTGCTTCTTCCTGTATTTCTTCTTTGCTTTGGAGCTATGTTGTTAGTAGGTTTCTTCTTTTTGTTGTCACTGTTTGGATAGTTATGGGCTCCTGTCTTTGTTGCTGCAGATGTTTGGATAGTTATGGGTTCCCCTTGTACTTTTCTCACGTTTTAGTATAATATAATCGCATATTTCCCTGTCAAAAAAAAAATCTATCCTTATATAGTGGTGGAGTCTATAGTGGGGTGCGTGGATCCTACCATCATATGAGAACATATATTGGATGAGTACCTGCATCTTACGAATTGCAAATCTCTTTCCTTTATTAAATTAAAAATATTACAAACTTGTTAGAGATTCAAATAACCATGATCAATGTAGAGTAATCAACGACAATATTACTAAAATCATAAGTGTTACAATCTCCACCATGAAAAGAGAGACTAGTACAATCAATAGGATTAATAGAGTGTATGTGGGAGGAATATTTGCTTTCTTTTGTTGAAAGTTAACCACAAATCTGGTGGTATTTTTTTGTAATATTTCAAACTCAACAATGATATTTTCAGCAATATTTGACAAAACATGGCATTTTTATGATATTTATCATAAGAATGGTTCATGAGCAAAATTCCCTTAAATTTAAGCATCTGAACATACATTTTCCTAGCTAGCCAGGCTAGGTACCATGTTCATGTGATTGCAAAAAACTTGACACAGAAATTTTTGGGCTGGCAAGCATATTTGTTTCTAGGGGTCTACATTTTAACCAGTTTTAGATACTACATCTGACTGTATTAACTCAAGGTTCGTCGTATTGTTCGGATCGACCGTACCGTATTTTCTGTGGCACGGTACGTATCGAACCGTACCGTACCGCTGAGGTACGGTGGAAAATTGGCTTGTTTGATTTATTTTTTTAATTTTGTGACTTAGTTAATATTTGAAATGAGCAAATTTTAAAAGAAAATGAGTAAAATATAAGAACATCACATAAAGAGGTTGAAAAATATAAATAAATTTATTTACTCATTTAAGTCAACCCACCACAACCATTTAATATTCATTTAACATACATACAATCATACCAAAATCATGACACAAGTAATTAGTGTTCATGTAAATATTAATGATATAATCATGATACAAGTCAAATACAATATTCATATCGTCGTCCTCATATTCATCATTTTTCTTTACATGAAAAATTACAAATTAGCATCATCTTCCTTAACATGTCACTAAGGACATTTAACAAGTTCTTACCTACTCTTCCTCGTCATACTGAGCATGTATATCCACAAAACCCTCGTAGTAGGGGGTATAACTTTCATCTCCGAACAACCTCACATTATAAATGCTCTCAAAGAAGCGCAAATAATTAGCATAAGTACATGCTACCACCACCACCACCACCACCACCACCACCACCACTGCCGCTTGTAGCAGATGGAGAAGAATGATTTGATGTAATTAACCCATAAACCAACTGACCCGAAGATCCCAGAAAATGCTTGACGTAATTAACCCACAAACCAGTTGGCCCGAAGATCTTCTTGTAAACCCATTCAAATAATGTCCATTTGTGTTGAAATTTTAGCTATAAGCTAATGTAATGGTTTTATAAATTATGGTGATTTTAGTTTAATTTTTAGAATTTATTTTACACAGCGTGAAAAATGGCCCGAAAAATAGTTGCGTCGGCTTAATATCGAAATCCGTACGTCAACAATTCTGGATATTTAAATTTCTGATATCACCACATTTTTCTGAAAATTATGGTGTTCTCAGGTTTCATTTTCGTTACAATTTTCCGGTGTTGTCCTGTCGGAGCGCGTATTTCTGAGTATGACACTGGGCTATCATTTATTAATACTAATTAGTCTCAGATATTAATAAAATTACTATAATTTTTATCATCTCTTAATTAGTTTATGTTTGAAATTTTATCTCAATTAGATATTAATTAGACTTTTTAAGTGCACACAGGGTTTGTCGTTGTACGACGATCTCTCTATATACTTCAATGGGACGATATTTGATTCTGAAAATAAAGTCAAATTTAAAGTTATCATAATTATTAAAAAAATATGTTGATTTTAAAAATATAAATATCATGAGTTATTGATGCATAGATGTTGAGATTAAGTTGACCTAATGATTTTTAGGACAATTTTTACTTGACAAAAAATTAATTTAAAAAATTAAACTAAAATTACTATAATTTGTATCATCTATTAATTAGATTGTGTTTGAAATTTCATCTCAATTAGACACCATTAGATCTCTTAAATGTTTAGGTTAAGTCAATCTAATGATTTTTGGGACAAATTTTACTTAACAGAAAATTAATTTAAAAATTAAAATAAAATTACTAAAATTTGTATCATCTCTTAATTAACTTATGTTTAAAATTTCATCTCAATTAGATATCATATGGATCCCTTAAATACACTGGATATAAGAGTTAAAGTAAGAAAAAAAAAACCTGCACGTACCGGTCCGTGGCAAACCGGGGCGTGCCGCGCCCCGGATCACCCTATTGGGATGACCCGACCGTGCATGGGGATCGCCGAGCCCCAGGCACGGCACGGTACGGCCGTACCGCGGCGGTACGGCCAACTGTGTATTAACTAGAAGACAGAAAAACTACCAACATGCATACTGCGATCGCTATTTCTGGTGACAAAAAGATGAGAAGACACTGGTCCCTGGTTATTTGTCTTCACTTGCGATTCTAATATATTGGGCTCGGCCCAATAGAGACCTACGTAAGAAAAAAAGGGAAGAAGAAAGGGCATCCAATGACACTTAAATAATTTAAAAAATCAGTGAAAATAAAAACTAAAAAAAGTGTAAGAAAAAAAAACGTACTAAAAACTGATCCGGTTTATTTGGTTCACACGATTCAGTTCCCTTTCTTTTAAAACTAATCCTGTTTTGTTTAAGTCCTTGACCGGAATTCTAATATTTGAACCAAACCAATTTGAAATTTTTGTTTGATTCTATTGTTGCAAGTGCAACCGAGGTCGGCTCAGACTGAGACAATTGTCACTGTCACTAATATTTGTCACTGCTATTACTATTGTTGCTATTACTGTCATTGCTTAATGTTATTGCTACTGCTATTGTCATTGTTATTGCTACTGACTGGAGGTCGGGCTTAGAGAGGAACGATTGTTTATACCTATGACCGTCCGTTGTTCAGCGCCCTTTATAAGGGCAGGTTACCCATTTGAAGCGCATGATAACTCTACAGATATCACGTCGGGTCATCGTATAATTGTTGCCCCTCCAAGTTGTAGTTGTCATGTCACATCATTTCGATTGTGATTTTAATGGCTGCCATTATGAGACGCATGATCCGTGATCGATATCTTATTGGACTGCAACGTGAGCTATATATGACTATCGAGAATCCTTCGGCTATGTCATATGTTCCACGGTAGACCAAGCCAAGGTGAGCTAGTCTTGACCTTAGTCGAGATGGAACTTATCAGCCTAAGAATCATCGAGATGTCGGCCCTCGCCAACAAATAATTAAGTCGAGGCGAAGGAGTTCCCCGTGTTAGTAATCATTGGAGAGGTCTACAATATGTGTGAATTTAAATCATAAGAAGTAGACATATTCATGAGCTAATTTAGCACCATAAATAGAGACGTCGACCATGCGCGTTAGAGATTAGGGCTGTAAACGGATCCGGATAATATCCGGATCCGATCCGAATCCGTATCCGATTAAGCATATCCGTATTCGTTTAACAGATATCCGACGGAGCGGATTCGGATACGGATATTATCCGAATATTAAACGGAGCGGACGCAGAAATGGGAGATCTGCTCCGTTTAAGATCCGATCCGAAATCTAAATTAATTCTGACCATCAGATCTTCCATCTAAATTATCTAATGGTCCATATGTAACAATAACATATAAAATAATATCTTAAAAAATAAAACCCTACCCGACCCCCCTCTCCCCCCCCCCCCCCCCAAAACCCAAATCGCGGCGGCCTTGCTTCCTGGCCTTCCTCGCGCCCCACCCACCCACCTGGTCTCTCTCTCTCTCTCTCTCTCTCTCTCTCTCTCTCTCTCTCTCTCTCTCTCTCTCTCTCTCTCTCTCTCTCTCTCTCTCTCTCTCTCTCTCTCTCCCCTCCGGCGACACCCCCCCCCATCTGCCCCCGCCGGCACCCCCCCCTCCGACATCACCCCTCCGGCCCTCCCCCTCAGTCCTCCCTCCCTCCCTCTGTACCTCCCTCCCTCCCCCCTTCCGGCGCCCCCCCCCCCCCCACCTGGCCTCTCTCTCTCTCTCTCTTTGCCCCCTCCGGCGGCCCCCCCCATCTCCGCTTGGACGAGGAAAGAGCATGCTCTCACTCTGCATGCCGGGGGCATCAGCGCAGTACTAGAAAGAGCAGCGGTAGTTGCTCCAGCAAGGGCGGGGAGACGATGACTGCATGAGGCGGCTCCACCATCCTGTGTCCCCTCCCCTCCCCATATGTTGGGCTTTCATGACCAGACCCTCTCTCTCTCTCTCTCTCTCTCTCTCTCTCTCTCTCTCTCTCTCTCCTGCGACACCCCCCATCTGCCCCCGCCCCCCCTCCGAAGGCACCCCTCCCCCTCAGTTGGTTTCATATTTTCGAATCGGATAATATCCGGATCCGCTCCGGATCCGATTATTATCCGACTAAGATATCCGCTCCGTATCCGAATTTTATTCGGAACGGATATGGATTATCCGATTAAATATTCGGAGCGGACACGAAAAACCCATATCCGTTCCGTATCCGCTCCGTTTACAGCCCTATTAGAGATCATCGCTTCACGAACTGACCAAGTCGCCTGAAAAGCTCTGCAGACTACTCGCTCATGGGTCAAGTGGGACTCATTTTCTTCTACAAATGAACGGGGGAACCTTCCAGTGACAACGACCCAGTTCTTCTGACTTTTTGCATCGGAAAGAACTGATGGCAATGATTGCCATGTCTGAACAGCTTCCCATTAAGAGATAATTTTAAAAACCGCTCAGTACCCATCTCAAACGCGTACGCATACGTAGTAATTAGTCATTCTCTCCAATTTATTAAATGAAGTACTACGGGTCACAAAAGTAATACATGAGTACAGCTGGCGTGCAGCTAACTTGAGAGCACAATTTGTATTAGTTTAAAAACATGGGTTTCACAAAATTAATACATGAGTACCGCTGGCGTGCAGCTAACTTGAGAACACAATTTGTATTAGTTTAAAAACATGGGTTTCACAAAATTAATACATGAGTACCGCTGGCGTGCAGCTAACTTGAAAACACAATTTTTATTAGTTTAAGAACATGGGGTTAGCTAGGTTCAGTGTTCATATAGGAAAACTTACGCTACATTAGGTTTAGTACTAGAGACGACCAGAGGCATTAGAGGTCATCAGTACTTCACGAAGTAATTGACCATGTCGCTAAGAGGTAGATAGCTAGAATGATAAGCTCTCCACACAGCTAGCTCATGGCCAAATGGGCTCATCTTCTTCTACATAATCAGGAGCAAGTTCTCTTTGACTTCCTGGAAGGATTGATATTGTCATGCAATTAGGGTTGTTCAGAATTTGGTTCAAATTAAAAAATTGAACCGAATCGAGTTCGTTTCGGTTTAGACCTTAACAGAATTCAGTTCGGTTTCAGAAATAACTGAATATATATAATGTATATGAACTTATAACATAAAAAAATTGTGGCGCAGCTGGTTACACATGTGCCAAGTGGTTTCTAGAGCAGAGCGCCAACGCGGATTTGAAACTCATATTTGGCAGAACACTTTTGGTAAAAAAGTTGCTAGCCAAGATTCGAACCCGACACCCATGGGGAGAGTGGGCAGTGCCTTAACCATTCCTCCAGACTCATGTTTGCGAAGTGAAGGTATCAAACTTTTATTTGAACCAAACCAAACTGGTTCAGTTCGGTTCGACTTTGGGATTCGGTTCAATTCGATTTTACCAAAAAATAAGTCAAATCAGATCGAACCGACCCGTGTTCACCCCTACATGCAATGACATGCCATGTTTGGAGAAGCTGCCACGAATTTGTTATCCGATCTGAGGTGGATAAGTAGTGCCCGTCCCAAGCACAATTTTAGGTGATGAAGTGGGCTTATTTGAAGGGACTCGATTTTAGCTATGGTGGATATTACTAGCCGGACTCAAATTAAGCTGATAGTAATAACTTTTTATTAATGAAATGTGAGGCTGTAGATTGGTCCGAGGGGTCAACTTGTGTTTGAGAAATACTTAATTAGTGTACTTACTTGTGCGAGTTCGCCTGTACAGGAGTCCGAATGGCGGCACACCGGAGCCTTGCAAGTTGGCGGGCAGACAAGTAACATGTTGGCGGTGGCGACAGATAGTTGCCATTTTCTCAATGAATAATAGGCCTCTTGTAGGGGTGTCAATTGGGCCGGGCCGGCCCGGAGGTCCGGAAGCCCGGCCCAGTTTTAATCGGGTTTGGGCCGAAAAAATGAGTCCGTTATAAATTTTTGACCCGGTCCGGAAAAAAATAGGGCCGGGCTTGGACTTTGTGTGGCCCAGCCCGGTCAACCCGCCGGCCCGAAAAAAATAAATATAATTTATATTAAATACAAATTTTATATTTAGAAAGAGAGTTATATATATTTTTTCTACAATAAATCTACTCAAAAATATAATCTTTTACAAGTTAATTATTAATATAGATATAAGTAAAATATATATTATTTTTTTATAGATATATTATAGTAGATGTATTAAAATTATATATTATATAAATAAAAAATAATACTTTTTTATTTTTCGGGCCAGGTCGGGTTTTTCGGACTTTTTCTGGGCCGGGCCATACCAGACCTACCCCGAGCCTGGGCCGGGCCCGGACCGACTTTTATAAAACTGGGCCTGGCCCATTGACACCCCCTAGCCTCTTGCAGCATAATTTGGTAGACCAAATGAGCTGAGGTAGACAGCGAGAGTTGCCGTGAATTCGTCCACGCCGGGTGCCCATCTACTGATCATCTTCCATAAATTGTATTGTGGAACCCGGCCTTCCCCATCTCCCTTCACAGCGGAGCTCGAGAGAGCAGGAGGCTGATCCTTTCTGATCTTGTCCGGCATCCCCATCTCACAACGTACAGCCCTGCTCAGAGAGAGAGAGATGGCTCGGGGTACTGCGAGAAGCCAGCAGGAGATGCTGGAGGCCATGCAGAAGCACGCCAGAGAACGCCACGCCGATGAGTCGGTGGACGAGCCGACGCGCTACGACTGCGACTTGTGTGCAATGCCGGGGTTCGGCCGGCGGCTCTCCTGCCGCCCCTGCGGCCTGACCTTCCACCATCTATATATGCCTCACCAGCCCCGCCGAGCCGCCCTGCTTCCTCCACCCAGGGCAGCACGCCATGTCCCGCAGGTTTACCTGCGGCCCCGGAAGCCACAGCTGCGCCATCTGCCGCAAGCAGATCGTGCGGCTCAATTATATCTGCGGTAGTACCGGTGATCACTCAGGTGATGATCACGACCAAAGAGTGCACCCTGTCTGCTTCCAACTCCGGCAGCGGATGAGGGACGCCAGCGGGAAGGAGCAAACCATCAAACACTTCAGTCATCGGGAGCATTCCCTCAACGACACCTACACATGTTCGCGTTACCAGTGCAACGGCTGCGGTTCGATAGGTTTTGGGCGGCGCTTCCGCTGCGAGGCCTGCGACTTCGACGTCCACCACTACTGCGCTACATGCCCGCGAAAGGAGCCGTGCCTATTGCACCCTGGGCGGCATGAGATGGAGATCCAGATCATCGAACATGATCAGACGAGCAGGTATTACCACAAGTGCGTCGTGTGCGGAGATCCCATTGCCCGCGCCGGCGGTGGGATTGTCGGACTGCATTATGGCTGCGAGACATCAGGACCCGTCGCACACCCTCTGTGCGTCCAGCTTCAGCGGCACCAGAGCAGCACAACCAACACCGCGAGCAGAATCGGGAAGCTTGTGCTGAAGGTCTGCATCTCCGGTGCCCGGTCCGTTGCTCTGCACTCCATCGGCATTCCTGATGTGATTGCAGCCTACGACGTGTTGGACGGGCTCTACACCATATATGATATAGTTTCCGGCGGCATAGAGGCAACTGATGTCTTCTCCGATGCCTCGGCGTTCCTTTCCGAAGTACAAGAGTATCTCGTCTGGAACGACGACGACGATGCCGCTCTTGCTTTGGCGGGCTCTGATCATGACGACGCATCTTCCGATGATGTCGGTGTTGCCGCCGCCTGTGAAGACGACGCACCTGCTGCTGACGTCGACGATGCTGGTGAGGCCGACGCAAGCCTAGGTGGTGTTCTGGTAGACTCGCTCTTTTGGGCAGCTGCAGCTCGGATCGACTCGGTAAAGAAGGCTTTTCAGTGGTGTTACGATCTTCTTGTGCATTTATTTCTCCGCTGTCTCCTTGTTTGTTTTCTCATCACTTGCCGTCTCGTTGTGTTGTTCCGTCGTGCACCGTACCGTGGCAGGGTACAGTTTGTATATATTATTTTAATATTATTTTTCTTATTTAATTTTTTAATTTATTATTTTATTTTTTATAAGTTCTATTAAATTTATTAGCTCCAACGGTATCACATCGTATCAAGACGACCGAGTCCTCAGACACAGCGGACCTTGGTCTTGTATCATGTTGTTTGGGATGAAAAGTGTAAGAGAAAGGTTTGTTGCACTTACATATTATATTTTAAATATAATATGATTAGAAAATAATTTATGTGACATCATTTACATGAAGAGTGATAAAGTGTCAATCTAATTGTTAGATATCACATGAACTTGTTACCTAATTATATTGCACTTAAGTGTAATATGAAAATACAATTAATATTTCTCAAAATGTAATACTAGTTCTTGAGTTATTTATTTATATATTTATATATAGTGAGATAATTTAATAATGAGTCTGTTTGTTTTTATATATATAGTGTCTTATTTGTCCTCTTAATGTTTAAATTTTTGAAGCCGACTCTTAATTCATTCGCACAAGGATAGGAGGTTTAATGTATATATTCCTCCCATTATAGATATCCCTAGGACGTGACTTTTGGCTTATATGAGATCACAAAGTGTGAATACATGTTAAATAGTCCTATATTAAATAATTTAATAATAAACCTGCCTTTATATAGTATTATATTTGTCTTTTTAATATCTAAGTTTTGGGATGACTCCGTAGGAACAGAACCTGAACACCAACTTTGTTGAAAAAATCTAAAGCTTAATTATGTGAAAGGGAACTCAGTGTATAATACAAAGGGCTTACTTGTAAATATGGTCATGAAATACTGTAAATTTATGTGATTTTTATAGCATGGTTTCAGTTATTTGTCTGATTGTCAAAATCTGTACATGAGATTGTGGCAGGCCATGTAACATTCAGAATTATCTCATACTGCAAATCCTTCGTCTTTGTTAGAATATTTATTAAGCATATTTTTTGTTAAGAGAACTTAAAAATTATACGGGTCCATAGATATGCATCCTTATATAGTGGTGGAGTCTATAATAAGGTGTGTGGATCCTACCACCATATATATATATATATATATGAGGAGTAATATTTGGCGCACACTGTAAATTGGATAATCGTTGGTTACCTATCCCATCGACGTGATGGCCCAACTAATCACATCGTGATACACGCGCACACCACCGAGAGATAGTGTGCGCCAAATATTTCTCATATATGAGAGCATATATTGGACGAGGATCTTCATCATAAGAATTGCAAATCGCTTTACTTTATTAAATTCTAAATAATATTGCAAACTTGACAGAGGTTCAAATAACCATGGTCAATTGAGTAATCAACGACAAGATTGGTAAAATCACAAGTGTAATTACAATCTCCACCATGAAAAGAGAGAGTAGTACAATCAATAGGATTAATAGAGTATATGTGGGAGGAATATTTGCTTTCTTTTGTTGAAAGTTAACCACAAATCTGGTGGCATTTTTTGTAATATTTCAAACTCAACAGTGATATTTTCAGCAATATTTGACAAAACATAGCATTTTTATGATATTTATCATAAGAATGCATGGTTCATGAGCAAAAATCACTTAAATTTAAGCATCTGAAAAACCTTTTCCTAGCTAAGCTAGGTACCATTTTCACGTGATTGCAAAAAATATGACACAGAAATTTTAGGGCTGGCAAGCACATTTGTGTCTAGGAGTTTACATTTTAACCAGTTTTAGATACTACATGTGACTGTAGTAATTAATTAGAAGACAGGAAAACCACCAACATGCATGCTGCGATCGCTATTTCTGATGACAAAAAGATGAGAAGGCACTGGTCCCTGGCTATTTGTCTTCACGAGCGATTCTGATATATATTGGGCTCGGCCCAACAGAGACCTACATAAGAAGACAAGGGGAGAAGAAAGGGCATATCCAACGACACTTTAACGATTAAAAAACCAGTGAAAATATAAACTAAAAAAACTGTAAGAGAAAAAAAAACTACTAAAAACTGATCCGGTTTATTTGGTTCACATGGTTCGGTTCCCTTTCTTTTAAAACTAATCCGGTTTGGTTTGGGTCCATGACCTGAATTCTAACATTTGAACCGAACCAAACTGAAATTTTGGTTTGGTTCTGTTGCTGCAAGTGCAACCAATGTTGGCTCGGACCGAGATAACTGCCACTGACATTGTCATTGCTACTGCTACTGTCACTGTTATTGTCACTGTTACTGTCACTGCTACTGCTATTACCACTGTTACTGCTATTGATACTACCATTACTATCGACACTACCATTGCCTCTGTCACTATTACCATTACCATTATGTTATCACCGTTATTTCTATTCCTACCTCTATTATTATTTCTTACCATTGATTCTACTGTCATTACTATTACTACTATAGTTGTCATTATCACTACTGTTACTACCATTGTCTCTATTGTTACTTTTTCTATTACTACTACTATTACCATTACCTTTACCACTATTGATTCTACCACTGTTTATATATATATATATATATATATATATATATATATATATTACTTATGCTCGGATACGGGTGCGGCCCTGCCGTATCCGAGCTGGGGCCGTTGAATCCCACACGCGAAACGCAAAGTCCGGTTTTTTTTTTTTTAACACACCGTCGGATGGAGATCCGACGGTGTGGGCTGTGGTACGGCGGTGCCGCACCGCCGTACCACAACATTACTCTATATATATTGTAGATTGTGAATTTGGAGTTCCTAGATACTTGCTAGGTCTATTCTATAGACTCACTCTTACCATATTTAGGTGAAGCTAAGGTTCTAGAAGAGAAAATAGTGAGACTTCGTTCGAATCGTGAGGAGTAGAGATTGCTCAGATTATGAAACTAGTGATATTAAAGCTGAAAAGAATTAATGTAATATTGAACCTTATGTAATTGTGTTGGCTCTGATATGGACAATGTTCATTTTATTTTATACTTGTCTTTATCTTTTCTTATGATTATGACATAAATATAGTATCCCGAAAAATTCATTAATTTAAATATATAGATAAATTGATATTTTATCAATTAATAAATTCAAAGTAGTTAAAAAGATACGCATCATTATTGCATGCGTATAAACTCATATAAAAATTTCTTAAAAATAATAGTTATACTTTAAATAATGTTCTCTAATGACCCATTAAGAAATTTATACATAAAAAAATCATTTGGACCAAGTTTAAGAATTTATGCGACTTATTATCATAATTAAAAAATAAGTCGGAGAATCTATTATCACATGTACCAAAGTGAATTATAAATTCAAGTAAACACATGGGTAGACTTTAAATAATGTGTATTGATAGCCCATTATGAGAATTGTACCAATGGGTAATTTTGGTCCATGAATAAATTCTCTAATAAATAGATAATTAAAACTCATTAAGTAAATTAAGTAATGAGTTTCCCTAAATGGTCCATACATGAAGTAATGGGCCCAAAAGTGAAGAGCAAGTTGGATGGGAGATATTTAATGATAAATTCGTACCTAAAATATTAATAAATGGAAAAGGGTTAAGATAATGATTATTTTAACTCATAATTATCTTTAAAAGAATCCTAACTCTAGTCTGACTCAATAGGACTCTATTCTAATCTAAAAAGGGGACTTAGATAAGAGACAACTGGGTTAAATATAGGATGCTCATATTTAAATGAGTTTAAAATGATATAATAAAATAAAATATTATAAAATTCGTAACTATAGTATTTTTAATTAAAAAGGGTCAATTAAATCATTGAAATGACTTATATATATCTAGAAAAGAGACATAGACTTACCTCAATCCCTTAGCCACGAAATTAGATCTCTCCGCAAGCCAATTAGGTGACAGATGCTAGAAAAGGGGGAGATAAATGTGGGAATTCGGAGTTAATTATTAAACAAATTAAAAAATGTAAGTTAATGACTAAAATAGCTTATAAATATCTCTACAAGAGTCCTAGACCTACCCAAACCCTCTACCCATGAAATTAGACTTCTCCCCTATCCTATTAGAGGGATAAATGCTAGAAATGGGGAGATAAATAAGAAAATTTGGAGTTTGAAGAGAAGGAAGAGTTTTAACCAAATAGGACTCTTAAACTAGCTAATACACCCCCAATTCGTCCCTACCAACCCATAGTTCGTTGTTGGAGCTTTGGGGGAATGAAGAGAGGAGCTGTGGATGAGATGAGCAAGGAGGAAGGAGTTTGGAGCAAGGGATTTTCACCATCTTCTTTATTTTTCAACCCTAGGAATCTTTACAGCGTAAAAATGTAAGCAATCTTTACTTTGTTTTCTCATCACTTGCCTTCTCGTTGTGTTGTACTTTTCATCCCTACTTTTTTTCGGTCGTGTCTTGTAGTTGTTACCGGTTGGCCGTGCACCGTACCGTGGCAGGGTACAGTTTGTATATATAATTTTTTTTATTTAATATTTTTATTTTTATTTAATTTATTAGATCCAACAGTATCGTATAAAGACGACCGAGTCATCTGATACGGCGAACCTTGATCTTGCATCGTGTTATATATTTGGGATGAAAAGTGTAATACTAGTTCTTGAGTTATATATATATATATAGTGTGTGTGTGTGTCTTATTTGTCCTCTTTAATGTTTAAATTTTTGAAGGTGACTCTTAATTCATTCGCACAAGGATAGTAGGTTTTATTCCTCCCATTATAGATATCCCGTGTGATCTATAACGTGACTTTTGGTTTATATGAGATTACAAAGTGTGAATACATGTTAAATAGTCCTATATTAAATAATTTAATAATAAATATGTCTTTATATAGTATTAGATTTGTCTTTTTAATATCTAAGTTTTGGGATGACTCCGTAGGAACAGAACCTGAACACCAACTTTGTTGAAAAAAACGAAAGCTTAATTATGTGAAAGGGAACTGATCAGTGTATAATACAAAGGGCTTTACTTGTAAATATGGTCATGAAATACTGTAAAATCATGTGATTTTTATAGCATTGTTTCAGTTATCTGTCTGATTGTCAAAATCTGTACATGAGATTGTCGCAAGCCAAGTAACATATTTTTAAAATATTTATTAAACATATATATTTTTGTTAAGAGAACTAAAAAATTATAATAGATATCCGTTCCATATCTATCCTCATATAGTGGTGGAGTCTATAGTGGGGTGCGTGGATCCTACCATCATATAAGAACATATATTGGATGAGTACCTGCATCTTACAAATTGCAAATATCGCTTTCCTTTATTAAATTCTAAATATTACAAACTTGTTAGAGATTCAAATAACCATGGTCAATTTAGAGTAATCAACGACAAGATTTCTAAAATCATAAGTGTTACAATCTCCGCCATGAAAGAGAGAGTAGTACAATCAATAGGATTAATAGAGTGTATGTGCATGGGAGGAATATTTTCTTTCTTTTGTTGAAAGTTAACCACAAATCTGGTGGCATTTTTTTTTGTAATATTTCAAACTCAACAGTGATATTTTCAGCAATATTTGACAACACATGGCATTTTTATGATATTTATCATAAGAATGGTTCATGAGCAAAAATTAAATTTAAGCATCTGAAAAAACATTTTCCTAGCTAAGCTAGGTACCATTTTCACGTGATTGCAAAAAATATGACACAGAAATTTTAGGGCTGGCAAGCACATTTGTGTCTAGGAGTTCACATTTTAACCAGTTTTAGATACTACATGTGACTGTATTAATTAATTAGAAGACAGGAAAACCACCAACATGCATGCTGCGATCGCTATTTCTGATGACAAAAAGATGAGAAGGCACTGGTCCCTGGCTATTTGTCTTCACGAGCGATTCTGATATATATTGGGCTCGGCCCAACAGAGACCTACATAAGAAGACAAGGGGAGAAGAAAGGGCATATCCAAGGACACTTTAATGATTAAAAAACCAGTGAAAATATAAACTAAAAAAACTGTAAGAAAAAAAAAACTACTAAAAACTGATCCGGTTTATTTGGTTCACATGGTTCGGTTCCCTTTCTTTTAAAACTAATCCGGTTTGGTTTGGGTCCATGACCTGAATTCTAACAATTGAACCGAACCAAACGGAAATTTTGGTTTGGTTCTGTTGCTGAAAGCGCAACTGAGGTTGGCTCGGACCGAGATAACCGCCACTGCCACTGACATTGTCACTGCTATTTTTACTACTGTCACTATTACTGTCACTGCCACTGCTATTACCACTGTTACTACTACCTGCTATTGTCATTGCTACTGCTATTACCACTGTTACTACTATTGATACTACCACTCCTATCGACACTACCATTGCCTCTGTCACTGTTACCATTACCATTACATTATCACCGTTATTTCTATTCCTACCGCTATTATTGTTTCCTACCATTCATTCTACTGTCATTACTATTACTACTATAGTTGTCATTATCACTAATGTTACTACCATTGTCTCCACTGTTACTTTTTCTATTACTACTACTACTATTACCATTACCTTTACCGCTACTAATTCTACATATATATATATATATATATATATATATATATATATAGTGTAGATTATGAATTTGGAATTCCTAGTTACTTGCTAGCTCTATATACACTACAAGAAAAAACGCATTTAGAGACCGACATTTTCAGTCTCTATTCGGTCCCTATTTGGTCACTAAAAAACTCAGAGACCGAATAGTGACCAAATACAGACCGAATTTGTCGGTGGAGAATTTCTGGTCACAAATCTGTGACTGAAGGATTTCGGTCACTAATCGGTCACTAAATAGTGACCGATTAGTGACTGAATTCCATCGGTCACTAAAAGTCGTTATCAACAGGGACGTACGTTGAAATTTTGTTCAGTGGAGTCACTTAAATTATATTTTAATATGTATATAATTATATATATTAAAAATAATATAAATAAATATTTAAAATAAAAAATATTTTGATAACAACGAGACAATCTTTTTATTGGGGTCCTCCGGAGCACCTTCGGGTGATTCAGTGGGGTCACCCTTTACAAAAAAAAATTTAAAAACCTGCAACGCCCATGGTCATTTGGGGGTAAAAAAAAAATCAGTGGGATCACGTGACCCCACTGCCTATGTGCTACGTCCGTCCATGGTTATCAGTGACCGAATTAATTCGGTCACTATTCGGTCCCTAAATTTAGGGACTGAACAGTGACTGAATCAATTCGGTCACTATTAGGGACCGATTTATTCGGTCACTGTTCGGTCCCTAATTTAGGGACCGAATAGTGACCGAATTAATTCAGTCACTAATCGGTCTCTATTTTTTAATATATATATATATATATATAGCAAAAAAAAATTGGGATAAGTTCTAAAATGGTGGATGCTCCTGCAGAAGTTACTGGTTACTATGTCCTCTTTACAGAGAAACCATAAATATAGTGTTCAACTAAAGAAATCAAACAACACCTAAACTGAAACATCAAAGTCTAACTACTAAATCCTGGTTGAGAAAGAAACTCCGAATATGTCAGGCAAGTAACAAAACAAAGCATCCCACAATGCCAATGGCACACATAGCATGGATGAGGTCATTTTCTTTGTTCAGATAGGGACCGTCTGCATCAGTTAGCCTGTTACTAGACAACATTGAATTCATGGCATGTCAAAACCAGAAACAAAGTGACACAGGGAGATGAAGCCCAAACGATATTCTCAACCAATGCAGTAACAGTGCAGAGCATTGTCTGCATTCTTAAGAACTTTTACTCCCTCAGATTCCATACACCATACTGATGATTAATTAAATGCTCCACTCTAATATATGAGATAAAGCAATGCAAGAGTCACAACACATACATTTGAAATTGTGTGAAAGAAAGAGCTGAAATCAAACTGCCTCCTGCAAAACATCAAAACACCAGGAAGCAATTGTTGGTTCTGGTTGTACAAACTCAGCGGTTCTGAAAGCACCTCCGGATATTGCCATTCTCACTTGTTCTCATCATCAGGTCTCCCCACTCTCCACATCTAAAAGTAAATCACAGCTTTTAGTAAATAGATAATGATGTGGCCATCTAAATCACCTCAACAATGCAATTCAAACGGCAAACTTCAGACTAACCTTTTCATCTTCTTCAGGTAACCTTTGTAACTCATCGGAACATAGCCTTCATATAGTTTCTGGAAATGCTTCAGCTGAAGGAGAAAAGAACAAGATCAAGTCCATTCTGACATGCTATCCATTTTGATCTTTTGGTAAGCATCAACCATGAAAGACAGAATGAAAAAATAAGGAGAGGACCAGAATGCAAGCATAGATGCTTTCAAAATCAACACCTAGGGAAGGGATCAGAGACAAAAATACATATGACCCTAGGATATGATTATTCTTTACTGCTGAGGAAGAACATAGATTGCCTTCATAATTCTGTAAATAAAATGGCAGGGTCACATAATCATTCCACTATGTTTCCCTAATTACGTACCTATCATGGATTCAGTCCTTATGTGTTGCATTTTTCTGTTAGTTTGATTTATATATACCGGGCTAGAGCAGGGCGTTACAAAGGTCCTCTTGTCCAACGTGGGTCGATATGGCCGTACTGGGCTAGAGTAGGGCGTTACAAAGGTCCTCAGTAAGACATGTTCCATTGTCGTTGTCAGGGTAGAAAGAAGTGGCGCCGGACCTACTGTAAGGGGTGGCGGAGCCGATGGCGTGGCCACTACTGCAGGATAGTAGTCGTGATTGGCCGACAAGACAGATGGGGGAGGAGGAGGTTGCATTGTTGGAGGCACCAGAAGGCCAAGTCCAGTGGCTGCAGTTGCAACCAGGTCTTGCGCGACGATCGCTTGGGCCTCCATATACTGGTGGAATTGTTGGTTCTGCTCCACTAGCAGAGCTAGTATCTACTGCATTGATCCTATAGATTGCTCCACGTGGTTGAGATGTGAGGAGGTTGAGGAGTTCTGTTCCCCAGAACCAGAACCTCCGGTGATGACCTCCTCAGCCGGCTCGACAGGGGAGACCCTCTCCGATAGTATGACTACCGGATTTTTCCTGCGGAGCCATGGAAGCTTTGACTGTCATTTACCATAGACGGCGCCAAAAATGATACGGTTACTCTGGGGTCGTCGGATTGAGCCGAAGAGATCTGTGGAAACCCACACAGCCGACCAATCCACTGACCCGAGGGACCTCGATAGGTAGATGCTCTGACGTTCAAGTTAGTATGAGGCTGAGATATAGGATGGGCTTAGAGAGGAACGATTGTTCATATATACCTGTGAACGTCCAGTGTCCGCCCTTTATAACGGCAGGTTACCCATTTGAAGCACCTGATAACTCTACGGATATCATGTCGGGTCGTCGTAACTGTTGCCCCTCCAAGTTGTAACTGTCATGTCATGTCGTGTCGATTGTGGCTTTAATGGCTGCCATTATGAGACGCATGATCCGTGACCGATACCTTATTGGACCGCAACGTGAGCTATATATGATTGTCGGGAATCCTTCGGCCATGTTGTATGCTCCACGTCAGACCAAGCCGAGGTGAGCTAGTCTTAACCTTAATTGAGATGGAAATTATCAGCCTAAGCATCATCGAGACGTCGGCCCTTGCCGACAAAGAAGTTTAGGCGAAGGAGTTCCCCATGTTATAGTAATCATTGGAGAGGTCTACAATATATGTGAATTTAAATCATAAGAAGTAGACTTATTCATGAACTAATTAAGTACCATAAATAGAGACGTCGACCATGCATGCGCGTTAAGAGATCATCGCGTCATGAACTGACCAAGTCGCCAAGAGAATATATATAAGGGAAAATTAATTAGAGGTCCTTGTCAGAAAGTTAGACTTAATTTATAGTCCCTGTCAGAAGAACAGAAGTCATATAGTCCTTACTTTTTGTGTTGTTTAATTTCTAGTCCCTGCTTTTAGTTTCTCAGCATTTATGAGTCTTGGAAGACGAGTCGTCCTTTTAGCATCAACTTTTTCCAATTTTGCCCTTCCTTCTTCTGCTCTTTCCCTATGTACACTTACATTCGTTACAGTTAGTGTATATATCGTTTACAGTAAGCTTTTATATCCCTTACAGAAAGTATTCGTATCACTTACAGTAAGCATTTATATCTCTTACAGTAAGCATTTATATCACTTACACTAAGCCTACATATCTCTTACAGAAAGCCTTCATATCACTTACAGTAAGCTTTTATATCTCTTACAGAAAGTCTTCATACTTATTACATAAAGCTTTTATATCACTTACATTAAGCTCCGTTATAGCAAACATTATCATCTGTTACAGCAAACATTAAGCTCTGTTACAGCAAACATTAAGCCCTGTTGCAACAAACATTATCATCTGTTACAGCAAACATTAAACTCTATTACAACAAACATTATCATCTGTTACAACAAACATTAAACTCTGTTACAACAAATATTATCATCTGTTACAATACTATTTTGGATTAAAGATGGACAGACACTTGAAACTATCTGTAGAGAGACAATTCGTAATGGGTTGAGGGGCTCGCCCTGTGCCCTGATGCACAAAGGTTGGCCCCGGCCAGCCCCATATGTTCTATGGTAAAAAATGTAAGCCGTATAATACTTAGCGTGTAAATATATGTTTCTACTTTCCATTGCCTTTTCATATGGGCTCATGTGCAAATCCAGCAGAATGATGTCTAGAGTAATGCTACCTATCCTTCCTGATAAGACAATGGTGGCTTTACTACAACTAAAACCAGATGTGAAAGGTGTGTTGTTAAGGATTTAGTAAGAAAAGTTGGTTCATTGGGCAACAGGAGAACGCTGGGATGGGTGCTGAGACTGGGATATTGCAGTGCCCTCTGCTTCTTAAAGTTGCCTCCAAACATTAAGTTTGATGTAGTCTTCTTCACGTAACGTTCGCGGGATGTTTGTTGTAACAGATGATAATGTTTGTTGTAACAGAGTTTAATGTTTGCTGTAACAGATGATAGTATTTGTTGTAACAGATGATAATATTTGCTGTAATAGAACTTAATATTTGTTGTACCAGATAATAATGTTTGTTGTAACAGAACTTAATATTTGTTGTAACTGAACTTAATGTTTGTTGTAACATATGATGATGTTTGCTGTAACGGAGGTTAATATTTGCTGTAACAGATGATAAGTTTGATGTAGCCTTTTATCTTCTCTGGGTTTCCCTCCTCTTATTGGACTCACATGGAGACCTGCAAGATCTGAATCTTTGTCTAATCGGGATTGAAGGAAGCGCGACTACTGGTCTGGGACAACCATAGTGGGCGCCGCTGTGGAGAGTTGGTGTATTGGAAGGCCTAATATATAATGCAATAATAACGAATGCTTAGGGTATTGTTGTATGTCTTCGTTTCCATTTACCACTAAGTTAAGTAACTTTCGTGGGCACCCACTGCTTCTGTGGTAGTCCGCTATGTACTCTATTCATATCAAATGGAATAAAGGAATGTTATCTCAGTTTCAATACAAGCGTAGCCACCCAACAGGATGGTTGGCTGGCAAATATGTGGAACCTTTAATAAGTGTGTTTTCTTGCTCCTGCCGATTGCTAGCTATCAGTTTCATGTATATTTCATTCCAGCAGCTTTCACTGCTCTTATAACTTGATGGGCAAATGATCAACTATGAAACAAGTAGATGGTGTGCAAGAATAAAAGAGAAGAAATATTGTTTTTCGCTTACTATAACAGAACTTAATGTATATTGTAACAGGGAATGATACTTACTGTAACAAGATTTAACATAGGTTGTAATAGACAATTATGTTTACTATAATAGATGATAATACTTACTGTAACAAAACTTAATGTATATTGTAACAGGGAATGATACTTACTGTAACAAGACTTAACATAAGTTGTAATAGAAAGTTATGTTTACTATAATAGATGATAATGTTTACTGTAACAGAACTTAATGTATATTGTAACAGAGAATGATATTTACTGTAACAAGACTTAACATAAGTTGTAATAGAGAATTATGTTTACTATAATAGATGATAATGCCTACTGTAACAGAACTTAATGTATATTGTAACAGAGAATGATACTTACTGTAACAAGATTTAACATAGGTTGTAATAGAGAATTATGTTTACTACAATACTTAATTAAATATTTATATGTTATATTGTAACACAAGTGTAGTTGTAGCTTAGTGGTAAGGGTATCTCAAGTGGTGTTTGTGAAGACATGGGTTTAAATCCTAACACTTGCAAATAAATATTTTTTTTTTCTTTTGTAAGAGCTTTTAGTTGTAGTCTGTAACAGATACAAAGGCTTACTGTAACTGATACAAATGTTTACTGTAAACGATATATACACTAACTGTAACGAATGTAGTCTGTAACTTATATAAAAGCTTACTGTAACTGATACAAATATTTACTGTAAACGATATATACACTAACTGTAACGAATATAGTTTGTAACTTATATAAAAGTTTACCGTAACTGATATAAATGCTTACTGTAATCGATATATATACTAACAGTAAAGAAAGTGTGCATAGGGAAAGAACATAAGAAGGAAGGGTAAAATAGGGAAAAAGTAGATGCTAAAAAGACAACTCGTCTTCCAAGACTCATAAATGCTGAGAAACAAAGAGCAGGGACTAGAAATTAAACTAACACAAAAGTAAGAACTTTATGACTTCTGATTTTCTGACAGAGACTATAAATTAAGTCAACCCTCTGACAGTGACCTCTAATTAATTCTCCCTATATATAATGAAAAACTCTGGAGACTACTCGCTTATGGGTCAAGTGGACTCATCTTCTTCTACAAATTAATGGGGTCCGGCTTCCAGTGACAACATCCCAGATCTTTTGACTTTTTGCGTCGAAAGGAACTGCTGGCATTAATGTTTGCCATGTCTGAACAGCTTCCCATTAAGAGAGATATTTAAAAACCATTTCAGTACCCATCTCAAACGCGTAGTAATTAGTCATTCTCTCCAATTTATTAAACGCTTCGCCCCCGATGAAGTACTACGAGGCACAAAAGTAAGACATGCATGTAGCTTGCGAACACATTTTTTCTTAGTTTAAAAACATGGGTTAGGTTCCGTGTTCATATGTAAGAACGTAAAGTAGTAGAGACGACCACACGCATTAGAGGTCATCAGTGCTTCATTCGAAGTAATTGACCACGTCGCCAAGAGCTAGCTAGTATGATATATAAACTCTCCAGTCTAGCTCATGGTCAAGTGGGCTTATCTTTTTCTACATAATTAGGAACCAGTTCTCTTTAACTTCCTGGAAAGGATTGATGGCATGCAATGACGTGCCATGTTTTGGAGGAGAAAGACTTAATACACTTGCACATTGCACTTGACTAGGTAATAATTCATGTGGCACCCCTCACATGAGGAGTGATAAAATGATCATCTAATTGTTAGATGTCACATGAATTTGTTGTCTAGTCACATTACACTTAAGCTGATTTGACAGGGATACCCCTGGTTAAACCGGGGTACCCATGGGTAAAGTTACTTTTTTGATTTGGCATGGTGGGTAGGGTTAACTGGGGTGGGGAAGAGTTACCCTCAAAAAACGTGGGTAACTCTACCCCACCTCAAGAGGTGGGGTAGAGCAGTGGCGGATCTTGAACATTAGTTCAGTGGGGTCACTTAATTCTAGGAGGGTCACCCTTAAATTCAGTGGGGTCACCTTACATAAAATTTTAACATATGCAAATAACATTTTTTTTAAGACTCCCCTAAGACTCTCCTTCCAAGTCAGTGGGGTCACGTGACCCCACTGACTTGTAAGAGGATCCGCCACTGGGGTAGAGTTACCCACTTGGGTAACTTTTTTTTTTCTTTTTGAAAAATTTTATAAAAATAATTATTAAATTTTAATTATTATTTATTACATATCTCTTAAAATTATCTTATTTTTTAATTGCACAAAAAAAGATAATTTGAGTCAAAATTTTAAGTTGACTAAAACAATAAAAAGTGGGTAAATCTACCCTTGATTAGTGGTGATTAGTGGGGTAAGTTGTCAAAGTGAAAATTGTTAACTTTTTGGTTAAGAAACCCATGAATAGTTTAAACATGAATCAAACTAGAAGTGCAATGTGAAAGCGCAATAAACCTTTCTCGTTTTGGAGATCACTTCCACGGATTTGTTATCCGATCTGAGGTGGATAAGTAGTGCCCGTCCCAAGCACAATTAGGTGATGAAGTGGTCTTCAATTGTGAAGGGACTCAGATTGTACCTGGGGTGGATACTACTCGCGGGACTCAAAGAGGATAGTATTAATTTTTCATTAATCAAACTCCTCACCCTTTGTGAGGTATGTGAGGCTGCAGATTGGTTCGAGGGGTCAAATTGTGTTTGAGAAATACTTAATTAGTGTACATGCACAAATGCACTTGTGTAGAGTGACTTGACAGTACATATGGCGCCATAGACGGATCCAACATATAATGAGTGGGGTCATGTGACCCCACTCAAAACAAAAAAAAAAACAATATATATATATATATAATTAAAAATATATGTTTATACAAAAACACTTGTAGCGTAGTTGGTTGGGTGTGGTGGGAGTGTGCGGCCTCCTCATGGAGGTCACGTGATCGACTCTCGCGACTTCTGCGAACGCCGTTTAAATCTTTTTTTGATTAATGATTTTTGTTTGAACCAGTTCGATTCGATTCGGTGGAGAAGATCGGGTCAGTTCGGTTCAGAAAAATTGGGGGTGAACCGGGCCAAACCGACCCGTGTTCACCCCTAAAAGGCGGCGGACAAGTTGCCACGTAAACACTGACATACCTTTGCACTTTTATGGGCTTAGATGTTATATATAATTGCACATCTTGAGTTGTGATCTGTACTTCTCATCGATTCTCGCGTGGATTATTCAACTTTTGAGGAGGCAAAATTTTTCAAAAGTTCTTTGAATTTTTTTGCCGATATGAATACGCTTGAAGGTCACTCCACTAGCTTCTTCTTCTTCTTCTGCTCCTACTTTCGTCTTCGGCGACTCCGGCATCTTGCTCGATCTTCCACTTTTGTGCTAGAGCTATTGATATCTGGCGAGTCTGCCTATGACTCATGAGCCAGCTCTTGTTCTCCTTCTATCCTCTGATTCACACAAAGCTTGAGCTTTTGAGTATTTTCTCCCATTGGGTCAGCTTCTTTGATTTTTTGTCTTGTTTGATAACAGGGTTAAAGGGGGATAGTGGTTCGACAACACCACTATTGCCACCAACAGTGCCCCAATCGTGGAAAATGACTCATACACCCAACTTGTCCAACCAGACGATTGTCCTAGTCGATGCACAGTTTGTTTTTTTTTAACCCTAAAATAATGCATACAAATATCATTTAATACATATAAATATCTATTTTAATACACACAAATAGTGATTTAGTACATACAAATAGTATAAGAATATGTATATATTATTGTGCTATTTGTGTACATTAAAATGAGTATTTGTGTCTACTAAATAGATATTCGTACGTATTATTTGAAGGTTAAAAAAATAAATAAACAAACGATGTATTAAATACATCTGGGGTTGTGCCCTTCCACATGACGTATTATAAAGATACACGACTCCTCCACATCATGTTATGCTCCCAACTTACTATATAGAGACACGACTCCTCCACATCATGTTATGCTCCCAACTTACTGGTGAATAATAGGTTCTTACTCGTGAATAATAGGTTCTTACACCCTCATTTGGTGGATGAGCTCAGTTTGATAGCGAGAGTTGCCGTGAATATTGGTCCACGCCGGGTACCCATCTGCTCATCTTTCATAAATTGTGAAACCCGGCCTTCCCCATCTCCCTTCACAGCGGAGCTCGAGAGAGCAGGAGGCTGATTCTTCCTCTTGTCCGGCATCCCCATCTCACAACAGCCCTGCTGAGAGAGAGATGGCTCGGAGTGCGAGAAGCCAGAAGGAGATGCTGGAGGCCATGCAGAAGCACGCCAGAGAACGCCACGCCGACAAGTCGGTGGACGAGCCGACGCGCTACGACTGCGACTTGTGTGGAACGCCGGGGTTCGGCCGGCGGCTCTCCTGCCGCCCCTGCGGCCTGACCTTCCACCATCTATGCCTCACCAACCCCGCCAAGCCGCCCTGCTTCCTCCACCCAGGGCAGCACGCCATGCCCCGCAGGTTCTGCAGCCCCGGGAGCCACAGCTGCGCCGTCTGCCGCAAGCAGATCGTGCGGCTCAATTATCTCTACGGTAGTACCGGTGACCACTCAGGTGACGAGGGTGACCAAAGAGTGCACCCTGTCTGCGTCCAACTCCGGCAGCGGATGAGGGACGCCGGCGGGAAGAAGAAGACCATCAAACACTTCAGTCATAGGGAGCACTCCCTCAGGGAGACCTACGAGTGTTCGCGTTACCAGTGCAACGGCTGCGGTTCGATGGGTTTTGGGCGGCGCTTCCGCTGCGAGGGCTGCGACTTCGACATCCACCACTACTGCGCTACATGCCCGCGAAAGGTGCCGTGCCTATTGCACCCTGGGCGGCATAAGATGATGATCCAGATCATCGAACATAAAAAGATGAGCCGGTACCCCGAGTGCGTCGTGTGCGGAGATCCCATTGCCCGCGCCGGCGGTGGGATTGTGGGACTGCATTATGGCTGCGAGACATCAGGACCCGTCGCGCACCCTCTGTGCGTCCAGCTTCAGCGGCATCAGAGCGGCAAAACGAAGACCGCGAGAAGAATCGCGAAGCTTGTGGGGAAGGTCTGCATCTCCGGCGCCCGGTCCGTTGTTGCTCTGCACTCCATCGGCATTCCTGATGTGATTGCCGCCTACGACGTGTGGGACGCGCTCCACAACATATATGATATAGTTTCCGGCGCCATGGAGGCAACTAATGTTTTCTCCGATGCCTCGGCGTTCCTTTCCGAAGTACAAGAGTATCTCGACTGGAACGCATCTGCCGGTGTTGTCGATGATGCCGGTGGTGTCGATGATGCCGGTGAGGCCGACGCAAGCCTAGGTGGTGCTCTGGTAGACTTCTCATTTCTCTGCTGTCTCCTTATTTGTTTTCTCATCACTTACCTTCTCTTTGTGTTGTACTTTTCATCTCAGGGTTTCCCAACCCTAAGGCCTAGTTTGATTGATGGTTAAACTACCCATGTTGCTTAACCACAAACTTACCCAAATTTGCTTTGACAACTTACCCCCTCTAACCATGGGTAACTTGGTTAGATTACCCACTTTCTTTTTTTTTCAGTCAACTTAACACTTTGACCCAAGTTATCTTTCTTTTGTAATTAAGAAATATAAAAATATTTACATATACATAGTTAAAATAATATTTACAATTTAATAAATATTTTTTAAAAATTTTTAGAAAAAAAAAAAAAAAAAAAAACTACCCAGTGGGTAGCGCTGCCCCACCTCTTGAGGTGGGGCAGCACTACCCATGAGTAACCTGCAAAAAGCAGGTTACCCATGGGCAACCTTAACCCCCCTCCCCAAACCATGGGAGGGGGTTTACCCATGGGTAACTCCAAGTTACCCATGGGTAACCCCCCTCCCAAACTGGCCCTAAGTGGCACACCTACGGTGTACAATATTGGTGCACATCGTGCACATCTTTTGATGTGCATCAAATATTTTCCTGAGTCTCACTTCACCAAACACTGTACACCCTACGAGGGTGTGCCATATGGATATTATCCACTTTAATAGGGTGTACAATATTTGTTAGACACGTTCTCGTGTACACCAAGTTTTTTTTTTTTTCGTCGTGTCTTGTATCTTGTTATTTGGGATGAAAAGTGTAATATATAGTACTAGTTCTTGAGTTATATGCATGAGATATATATATACATAACTATATATATATATACATATATATCTTAGTCGGGTAATTTAATAATGAGTCTTTTTTTATATAATGTCACCTTTATCCTCTTAATATTTAATTTTTATATAAATATATATGCACCCAGAGTACTCTTTCTTGAGACTGTCATGCATGGTCATTTGAATTCTTTACTAACTACGCCATTCAATGGACAGTCATTTGAATTTTTTACTAACTACGCCAGGAATGTTCTGATACCAACTATAATGACTCAAGAATCTGATACTTGAAAACCTCCAAGTACTTGGCCCTTGGACCGCCACCCACGGGTCTATAGACCCGGAAAGGTTAGAAAAAAACTTAGTGGAGTGAGCAAAGAAAACCGATAAAAGTAACCCTACAGTACACAGTACAAGTCTACACGCCAACTACATGTCTATATGTCTGTCTCAACTACAAGTACAGTAAACAAAAGGGAACACAAAACCCTTAAGGGGTATATCTCGAGGGTGAAGGCTACTCAAAACGGAAAAACAGCTGTTAAACGTGACGTCCTAGAACTAACCCTCCATCTGGGAGAAGTCCTGTCGGTGCTGCGAACTCTCACCTGTGAAGGGGAAAAAGGAGTGAGCTTCGTGAATGAAGCCCAGCAAGGAATCCAACTCCTCACTGGTTCGAACAGTGTAAAGAAGAAGTAGCGCAGCTAAACTAGGCAGGAAGAACAGTAGTACTAAAGCAATTAAGCTAACTACACCAAGTGGAAAGGCAGTGGTATCTCAATTAAAACAGAACTACTAACTAAATAGGAATATAATAAAATAATAACTGTGTAGGTACTACAGTAAGTAAACGGGAAGTACGCTGGTCTACAAGTATCTCCAACTCGACGCAGCTACATGCAATCACAAGCTCAATAAGCGTGCTCCGTGAATGCTACACACACAGATAGAAAACCCTCCTCTGGACAATAGGTTCTAGCGACAGACCAACCTCTACTAGTCAGTGGTCAAGTGCGCCCGTCGACGTCTTATCACTCGACCACAGGTCTTGGTCTCCTCTCCCGTTGGAGCAAAACTCGAGGACACCTCAACAACACAATATGTGGTTTAGTCGGGTCACGGTTCCACGCCTATCCTCCCAGCACGGCTCCAGAACTGTACAAAGTGAGGCAGTGAGAACAGACTAGCTAGACCACACCGTGAAGCGGTACTACTCTGTCTATGTACAATCTGGCTAACCTGTCGACTGACCATGTCATCCTTACTGGCAGAAAGTGTGTTGTCTTCATCAATCTATCTACTACCACATAAATGTCGTCATGTCTCTACTGTATGCGGGGCAATCCAACCACAAAGTCCATGGTGATGTCGTCCCACTTCCACTCGGGAATGGGCAATGGTTGAAGCTCGCCACCTGGACGCTGATGCTTTGCCTTTACCTGCTAACAAACTATGCATCTAGACACGAACTCTACAATCTCCCTCTTCTTACCAGGCCACCAAAAGTGCCGCTTCAAATAGTGGTTCATCTTGGTGGATCAAGGATAAATGGCATACCTAGATCTGTGTGCCTCTTGAAGCACTCTCTGCCTCAACTTTGCATCCCTTGGTACATACAACCTGCCTTTGTATCTGACCTCTGAACTATCATCTAGTTGAACCTCTAGCAACTGCAGTATCTCTGCCAACTCTGGATGTGCTTGTTGTGCTGCTATCACCTCAAAGTACATTGTCGGTCTAACTATCAAGCTGCACAACACTGCTCTGTCTCTGTTCTTGGGTACCTGGAAGGAACTCTGAGCCACGTCCTCAAGCATCCTCCATTCTCTGACCATAAGGGCACTAACGTGGGCTCTCCTACTCAAAGTGTCCACTACAACGTTTGCCTTTCCCGGATGATAGGAGAGGGTGAAGTCGTAGTCTTCAGATACTCCATCCATCTGCGTTGCCTCAGGTTCAAATCCTTCTAAGTGTACACATACCTGAGACTCTGGTGATCGGTGAAGATCTCGAACCTCTCGTCGTACAAGTAGTGCCTCCATAGCTTCAAAACAAACACCATTGCTGCTAGATCCAAGTCATGTGTTGGGTAGTTCTCGTGCCACTTCAGCTGCCTAGATGCATAGGCCACCACATTGCCAATTTGCATCAATACTGCTCCTAAATTTGCCCTCGAAGCATCGGTGTAGACTACGAAACCTCCACTATCTGACGGTAACACTAACACTAGCGTTGTAGTCAGTCTCTGCTTCAATTCCTAGAAGCTGGCCTCATAGTCTGCGGTCCATTGAAATCTGACATCCTTCCTAGTCAACATCGTCAATGGCGCTACTATCATGGATAAGTCTTGAATAAATCTATAGTAGTACCCTGCCAAACCTAGGAAACTGCGGTTCTCTAGAACTATACTCAGTTGCGGCCAACTCAAAACTGCCTCTACCTTGGCTGGATCCACTGACACACCGGCACCTGAGATCACGTGTCCAAGGAAATGCACCTCCTTTAGCCAAAACTCACACTTGTTGAACTTGGCTTAAAGCTGGTGATCCATCAATGTTTGGAGCACGATCGGTGTCCAGCATGCTCCTCCTCTCTAAAGCTGAGTAAACCAAGATGTTGTCCATAAGCACAACCACGTACGAAGCTGTCCAAGTACGAGTGGAAAACTCTGTGTATCAACTTCATGAAAGATGATGGGGCGTTCATGAGCCGTAAGCCCAAAGGGCATCACGACGAACTTGTAGTGGTCGTACCTGGTCCTAAAGTCTGAATTGTTGATATCCTTTGTCCTGATCCGCAGCTGGTAGTACCCTGACTTCAAATCAATCTTCAAGAACACTCTGGCCGACTATAGTTGGTCAAACAAGTCATCAATTCTCGGCAGCGAATACATGTTCTTCACTATCACCTTGTTCAGCTCTCTGTAATCTCTGCATAGCCTCAAACCGCCATCCTTCCTCTGCACGAATATCACCAACACACCCCAAGGTGACTAGCTAGGACGAATGAAACCCAACTCAAGCAACTCTTGGAGTTGGCGTTTGAGCTCTCTCAGCTCAGTGGGGAGCCATACGATAAGGTGCCTTGGACAACAACATCGTGCCAAGCAACAACTCAATCAAAAAAATCCACCTCCCGTGGGAGGCAAACCCGTCAACTCCTTGGGAAAGACATCCGAAAACTCACAAACCACTGGCATACCAGAAATGCAAACACCACTAGCCTCAGAGAAACAAACTGAAGTAAGGTAGGCAACAGCACCACCACGAATCAAATGCTTCTCTCTACAAGAAGAAATGAAAGGTCGATGTGTAGATCGGATACCTCTAAAACACAAGGAAGACACGCCAGGTAATCTGAACTGCATCGTCTTCCTTCGGCAATCTAGCACTGTAGAGTAGGCCTCCAGCCAGTCCATCCCTAAGATCGCATCAAAGTTTCGGATCTGGAGAACAAACAACTTGGCTGGCAGCACGTGCCTCTCAACCTCAATGGGCACACTCTTCAAACAACCCAAAGTAAGCATGAAAACGTAGGAAGGAACCTCTACAAGCAACTCACACTGCTGCTCGAGCACCGACTCCACCCAAGCACTCAGAAAACTCCTCGGAAATAAAAGAATGAGTGGCACCAGAATCAATCAAAACACGAGCAATCCAACCATAGATGGGCAATGTACCTTCCACTAGGTTCGAGGCCTCTGCCTCTACCCTAGTGAGCTCCATTACCCGACCACGACCACGATGACCCTCCTGCTACTGAAACTATGGATGCGGATGCTAGAACTATGGCTGTTGAAACTGCTATTGATGTCTGGGTTGGGGTGTCTGCCTGGACTATGCCGTCAGTCCTGATTGTTGTTGCTGTCCCGCTCCTCCCGAGCATTCCCTCACGTAGTGACCTGTATGGCCTCACCCGCAACAGAAGATGGTGTGCCGACTCGACTGGCTGACCTGCTAAACTGACTGCTCCACTGCTAGAAACTACCTTGGGAATGGTCCACATGATCTATTCTGTTGTCCATGACTCTAAAAGTGAAACAACCTATGGAGCCTCGACCTGACCCCAAACGACTCAGCACCCAACGTAGAGGTAGTCGGAGCACGAAGACTGCGACTGGGGTGAAGGTACAGACTCTGTGTGCCAAAACTCTCTAACTTGGTCACCTACTGTTGAATGTCCCTCTCAAGTGCTCTAGCTCTGGCAACTGCATCTCACAAGGTCTGGCACAGGTGCGTTGCTACTGCTCGCCTCAGCTCTGGCCCCAGTCTTGCTATGAACCTCTCAATCTGCACCTGCTTACTGGCAGTAATCGACGGTACGTGCCTCATGAGGGAAACAAACCTCATGTGGTACTCTGTCATGGTAATGCCTCCCTGGACGAGAGATAAGAACTGGTCCCGCCTCTCACGCTGCGCATGTGTTGGAAATTATGCATTGTGAAAAAGGGGCACAAACTGCTCCCAACTGATCTGTCTCAGGATTCGACCTGGGAAATATGTCTACCTCTACACCCTCCACCACTCATGTGCTGAGCCACACAACTGGTACACTGCCAAGGTAACTCTATCCTCAGGTCTACAATCCATCGTGTCGAAGGTCCGCTCGATCTCATGCACCTAGCTCTCAGCTCTATCTAGATCTGCTACGCCAGCAAACTGTGGTGGTCAAAACCTCAAGAACCTCTCTAACATTGTTGCGACATCATCTGGGTCTAGATCTCTATCTGCTCAGCCTCTATGACCATCTTCGTGCCTTATGTGCCTCATAAGGCTAGTCCACATCCTGTCAAAGAATTGTGCCATGGGGTCGCCTCTCCGGTGTCGTTTACATGCATACCGGGGGTGTTGTGCTTCATCTTGTGATGACTCTGAGTAACTCATCTCTGACGGCTCGGGGTCTCTAGGTGTGTCTAGAATGCATGTCATCAAGCCGTCTCTCCCTACTCGGAGCCATATCCTGCCAAAACATTAGAACAACGGTACGTCGGAGGTAAGTCAAACAGTCAGCAGCACACCCGTACTCTTCCTTGAGACTGTCATGGTCATTTGAATCCTTTACTAACTACGCCAGGAATGCTCTGATACCAACTGTAACGACCCAAGAACTCGATACCTGGAAGCCTCCAAGTACTTGGCCCTTGGACCGCCACCCACAGGTCTGTAGACCCAGAAGGGTTAGAAAAAGACCTAGCAAAGTAAGCAAAGCAAACAAATAAATGTAACCCTAAAGTACACAATACAAGTCCACACGCCAAGTATATGTCTATCTGCCTGTCTTAAATACAAGTACAATAGACAAAGGGAACACAAAACCCTTAAGGGGCATACCTCGAGGGTGAAGGCAACTCAAAACGGGGAAACAGCTATTGAACGTGACGTCCCAGAACTAACCCTCCATCTGGGAGAAGTCCTACCTGTGCTGCAAACTCTCACCTGTGAAGGGGAAAAAGGAGTGAGCTTTGTGAACGAAGCACATCAAGGAACCCAACCCCTCACCGGTTCAAACAGCGAAAACAAGAAGTAGCGCAGCTAAACTAGGCAAGAAGAATAGTAGTACTAAAGCAACTAAGCTAAGTACACCAAACGGAAAGACGGCGGTATCTCAACTAAAATAGAACTACTAACTAAACAGGAATATAATAAAATAGTAATTGTGCAGGTACTGAAGTAAGTAAATGAGAAGTACGCGGGTCTACAAGTATCGCCAACTCGGCACAGCTACACGCAGTCACAAGCTCTGTAAGTGTGCTCCGTGAACGCTACTAGGCTGCACATACAGACGAAAAACCCTCATCTGGACAACAGGTAATAGAGACAGACCAAGATCTATTACTCAGTGGTCAGGTGCATCCGTCAACATCTTACCGCTCGACCACAAGTCCTGGTCTCCTCTCCCGTCGGAGTGAAACTTGAGGACACCTCAACAACACACTTCGTGGTCTGGCCGGACCACGGTCCCACGCCTGTCCTCCCAATACGACTCTAGAACCATACAAAGCGAGGCAGTGAGAACGGACTAGCTGGACCACACTGTGACTCTCCAAACTCTGAGGGACCCGGACCAACTAAGAGAGCTCTGCAAATGACTCGACGCCACTGTCCAACACCGTTTTTCCCTCCATCCGGAGAAACGCTCGATGGACGCACTCGTAGCTCGGACACCGCCCTCAATGGGCCCACGAGGGTACAGGGGTCCCGGGAAATTGTAACAACCCCAAAAGAAGACCGTACGCTGGGACAATCCCTCAAGTGCCAAGGCATAAGGCGAAGATATACAAGTGTCACGACTACTATACGAAAACTCAACGCAAAAGCAGACCCGCTAAAGTATCCGACTAACGGTCAAACTCGAAAAGCCTATTTTACCACCTCGGACAGTCGGCCAACCCTCGGAACTCACCTCACGGGTGCAGGAAACTGCCGTACGATTGTCCGGGTCAACTGGTCAAACGGCTCTGCCAGCCCGGTCAGAACCGACCCAGGAGGGCCCAGGAATCAAGGAACCCAGTACGATGGTCGTCAACCTCGATGACAGGGTCTCCTCCAAGGTGGCCGACAGCGGCGACAAAACCAGCGAGAGAGGGAGAGAAAGAATGGGAGAGAGAAAATAGAGAGAGAGAGAGAGATTTGTGAGTGGAAGAGAGAGCTCGGGAGATGGAGGGAGGAAGAATAAGAAGGAAGGAGGGGCGAAGGCTTCCGGAAGGGGGTGGGGGGGAGAAAAGGAGGAAGGGGAGGGGAGGCCTTTACCAGACAAGGGTCGACGCCCTTTTCGGCCCTTTTCTGGCCCCATGCAGAACATGGGGAAGGCGGTCGCCGCCCCCCTCCCTAGGGTGGCAGGTGCCACATCCTTCATCTTTGTTAGAATATTTATTAAGTATATTTTTGTTAAGACAACTAAAAAATTGTACGGCTCAATAGATATCTATCCTTATATAGTGGTGGACTCTATTGTGGGGTGCGTGGATCCTACCATCATATGAGAGCATATATTGGACGAGTACATGCATGCATCGTACGAATTGCAAATTGCTTTCCTTTATTAAATTCTAAATATTGCAAACTAGTTAGACGTTCAAATGACCATGGTCAATTTAGAGTAATCAACGACAAGATTGGTAAAATCATAAGTGTTACAATCTCCACCATGAAAAGAGATAATACAATCAATAGGATTAATAGAGTGAAAAAAAAAAGATTAATGGTAAAATCATATGCTCTCATAATATGAAAAAAAAAGTGATTGTTCTTAGTTTAATAATTAAATAATTTTTTATAATTAATTAATTAATTAAGATATCATTTCAAATATTTATCAAATAATTTAAAATTAAAAAATTAAAAATTTCAAACTTTAAATATTGATTAAGTGTTATCAAATGAGGCCTAAATCCACTTGAGAGGTAGACCAGGAGAATAAGGAGAGATCCATCTAACAAATGGACAAAGCGTCAGTTGTTGTAACCAGTTTCTATGTACAGTATCATTAACAAAAACATAGAGAGAAAATCTAACTTCGAAGAACCAATGAGGGTAAATATTTCTAAGAAAAAAATAATAAATTAATGGGCGTCCGTCTCTATATATGCCACTAATGTCCAAAAAAGAATGTAACAAGGGCATTTCACTAAGTTAGAATTGTGTAAGTTGGAGAAGAAAACTCTTTTTTTACAGGTAATGGTAAATGATATTAAATTAGAAAGAATGTACAAAAACACACCATAAGAGCAAAGGCAAGTTCACCAAACAGAATGCAGACTAAGAAAAAGAGCCTAATTATCTCAAACACTCCAGTAACAAGATAAAAGTTTAGTGTATTTTTATATTACACTTAAGTGTAATATGACTAGATAATAAATCTGTGTGACACCCCTCACGTAAAGAGTGATAAAATGACAACCCAATTATTAAATGTCAGGTGAATTTATTACCTAATCATATTACATTTAAGTGTAATATAAAAATATATTAAATCTTTCTCATAAAACAAAGTTGAATCAGTACCCCTCTTCTTGATAAAGATGTAAGTAGTGGGTGCATGATTTCTTATGCATCTCCCATGATAAGAATAATTATATGCGTAACAGATTTTTGTTCGTTGTCAAGAGAATTTGGGAGCGCTTCTCTCCAAAGCCACCATATCATGAAATGCAAACAAAGTTTATCCAGCCTTGCAAGAATTCCATTTAGTGAAAAAATCTATTGAAGAGTGTCAATGTTATCATGCGACGTCAACTGTGCACCTCCTGAGAGATCAAATTAATCTTTCTAGTATGCCTTATCAGACGAAGGCAGAGTATGGACATTAAAAAAAATAAATGGTTTGTATTTTCTTCTGCATTCATGCATAAAGTTTGATACCTTTAAGTGGCTTTAACCCATCTCGCGCCTGATATCTGATCACCATAGACTTAGGAAAATGCATTTTCCATTTATCTAGGGTTAAGGGCTGTAAATAGATTAGGATAAAATTTAGATTCACTTCAGATTCTTATCTGATTAGATAAATGTTATCCTGTTTAATAAATATTCGATAAAATAGATGTCAAATATAAATAATAAGTAGAACAGATGTAGAAACGGTTGTTCTGCACTGCTACAATGATCACTCTTAACCAGTGGCGGATCCTCTCAACAGTCAGTGAAGTCACGTGACCCCACTGACTTGGATGGGGAGCTTCAAAAGATTCTCTTTTTTTTTGTTTATATATGTCAAAATTTTATGTAAAACTATATAAGGTGACCCCACTGAATTTAAGAGGGACCCCCCTATATTCAAGTGACCCCATTAAACTAATGTTGAGGATCCTCCACTACTCTTAACTATTATATCTTAAATCTAATGATCCATACGCTGACATATGAATCTTAAAGCTTAAACCCTAAACTCTTGACTACTACTCGTCGGACACCGGTGATGCCGGCGATGCCCAGACAGAAGCGAATAATGCACAAGATCTCGCGCCGAACACCGGTTATGCCGTCGCCGTCGCGCGTGACCGCATGTGATGTCCCGACAGACGGTAATGCACAAGATCTGGCGCCGAACACCGGTTCTGCCGATGCCGTCACCGGTGATGCCTTGGCAATTAAGTAGTCCTGCAGGTGATGTCTGCCTGCAGACAGACGGTAACACACTAGTTTGCGTTCTGGACACTGGCGAGGGTGGTGATGATGCCGGTGCAAGCCTTGGTGATGTCGACGAGGACGCACCTGCTGATGATATTGGTGATGCCGCCGCCGGCCGGTGAAGTCGACGCACCTGCTGCTGATGTCGACGATGCCGGTGATCAGGCCGACACAAGCCTAGGTGGTGCTCTGATACACTCGTTCTTTTGGGCAGCTCCTCTGATAAGACTCGGTAAAGAAAGCTTTCCACTGTTGTTACCATCTTCTTGTGCACTTATTTCTCCGCTAGCTGTCTCTATGTTTGTTTTCTCATCACTTGCCTTCTCGTTGTGCTGTTCTTTTCATCCCTATTTTTTTTCAGTCGTGTTTTGTATCGTGTTATTTGGGATGAAAAGTATAATAGTAGTTTTTGAATTATATGCATGATATCCCTAGCTATATATCCATCTTAGTGGGATAATTTAAGAATAATTCTATTTTTATATAGTGTCGTCTTAATATCTAAATTTTTTAGGGTGACTTATTCGCACAAGGTATAGCTGCAGGTTTCATTTCTCCCATTATTAGACTGTTGCTGATTATGTATTATTCAGTTACTTCATCTGTATATTTTTTATGTTTTATTCTTTTATTATTTTTTTAAGAGGGGGCCCACTTCATCTGGTTGAACTTGGGCCGAGGCCAATGTGTGTGTCCTAAGATAAGTGGATAATATTGTTTACAGTCTCCACTCTCGTTTCCAAAGATTGGCAACCGCAAAATGGTACCAAGTACGCATGTAGGGTTGGACGAACTGTTGTATCGGATCGAACCGGATTTGGTCTGGTATGGTACCATATCGGGCATACCATACCATGTAGATCTGGTTCAGCCCCAGTTCAACTCAATAAAATTGAACTTCTCATTAAAAAATAATAATAAATAAAATAACATTGTGTGTATCGAACTGTGTCGGGGATTCACACGGTATGCATGCACGAGCGAACCGTGATAGAAGGTGGGGAGAGTAATTAGTAGACACTGCTCAGACTCATCTCGACCCACTAGGGCTGTAAATTAATGGAATCCGATATTTCCACCCAATTTCAATAAAAATTATCAATTTCGGAATTGAAAATTGATATTGATAACTTAATTGGTATCGGATATTCCGATAAGTTATCAGAATCGAAATTAAAAAATAATCGAAATCGGTATCGATTATTTCGATAAATTATCTATAAATTCAAAAGGTAAAATCATGGTAAACACCTTAATTTATCGAAATTTCGGTTCTGATAATGTTATCGGAATCGGAATTAATAATTTCGATTTTATCAGAATCAAAATCAAATTTATATTTCGATTATCAAAATATGTGTTTCCGATTCCGAATCCGACCCGGTTGCAACCCTACTACCCACTCCCACCCACTCCAGCAACTTCCATCCACCACCATCAGCTTCGAGTTGAAGGCCCGGTTAGATATATAGGTGTTGAAGACGTAGAGCCTCCATCCATCATTCACTAATGAAAGCAATGTTATTACTTGCAACAATACTATATATCCCTGGGTTTCGGATCCAAGTTACAGGGTCAATTATCAGGTTCGGATGCCCGTTTAAGGTCGGTCATTAGATAAAGTCCGCACTAGGAGATGATACCATTTGTTTTTTTCTTTGGAAAACTGTCGTGTTACAGTATGTTTAGAAGTTCTTTAAAACCTCGCTCTCTTATGGAATTTGAACATTTAACCTATGATGCCCTGCAAATATCTTCATATTTGCATTCTTGCCTCTATTAGCTTAAATGTTGTTAGTTTTGAAGTCTTATCTCCAGGTTTTCCAAGTTGAGTTGGATTTTACCTTATTCAAAAATGTCTATGAGAATCGAAACATTTGACTCGATAGATCTGTTTGGTCACATTGAGATATTGCTGGAATCCAGAAAGAAGTCATAACCAGAACAGTTTAAACATAACTTAAAACCTATCAAGTTAAGTTGAAACGCAGTAGATGCCTTGACCAGCTACACAATCTTAGATGAACTAAGTAGCACAAATGTCAAAATAGAAAGAGTCCATGGTATTATTCTTGAAGCAGAATTTAAGGTCCAGTTGGCTTGGCTCATAGAGGGCCTGATGAGAGAGGTTGATCCCATTAGGGTTTAAAGTTTGGAGTCCTCATAACATTGACTCTATTGCGAACATGATTCATGGTGCATGCTGTTTGTGATTGCTGCCAGTCTGCCACCAGTGAGACATCATCAAGTAGTTGCACCATTGAGTTAGCCTAATGTTTCCTTTATGTTTAGATATTCTATCAAAATATTTTAGGTTATTTATATCATATTTTTGTTCCCAATTCTTTGTTCTTGCCTTGTTGTATCCATTCTTAATCAACTAGCATTAACCAGGAAATGTGAAATTCATTATCAGGATCCTCATCAGAAGTACATGTGTCCTTTTGAAAAACAATAGAATTATTGAGTTTTTCCTGTTTTGGAATGACAAAAGGGAAGGGACTTTGCACAGGAGATATTCCTTCAAAAAATGATGCATTTGCAAAAGGTCACGATGAGGCAGCTGCAGAAGCCAGGGCACAGCTGGAGAAGGAACAACAAGACATATATAGAAGAATCTCTTTCCCACATCGTGGGAGTTCAGATGTGTCAATCTTCAGAGCTTCCAGCCTGCTTGTCTTGCTGATTTATTTCCGTGGCAGAGAAAACACAGAAATTGGCTACATGCCTTCATGAGTGTTTCATTAATAATCATGACTTAGCATTATCCCAAAGTGCAGATGAAGGAAACACAGGAAAAGATTGTTCATTAACTTTGAGGAGTTGGAGCTGCTGATGGAGAAAGAGTGGTTGCCACAGCAGTATATGAAAAACCTGTTATTTGCTGATCAATTGAACCTTCTCCAGCAGAGGTCAAAATTGAAGCCTCCAGGTAGTGGGAACAGAGAGCCCATTAAAGCTGCACATGATGCTGCATGATGAGTGTGCTTCACACACATTATAATATGCAGTATGAATTGCATTTTTTCTCCTTTCTTGCAAGCCAAAACTGTAATTTTTTTGCTTCGGAGAACGTCAGTGTATCTATAGGTTCAGAAAGAGAAAATTGGTTCAAAAGATTGGTGGGAATTTGCCATTATGGCACATTAGGCACCATCTTGTTTGAATGAAGAAGCCTCCTCTTTTTCTTCTTCTTTCCCTTGTGGAAAACTAGCCTATTACATCATTCTTAGAAAATTCCTCGTAAACCTGCTCCCAATAAGAGTTGGACAATAGAGAACTAACCACTATGCCACCACTTGAGTACGACAAAAGAAACCTCTTGACTGCATGAACAGCTCAGGTTTGTGTTTGGCGAGGCTTTCCCCATAGAAGCACTTTTTTTTTCTTTCACCTGCAATATGCAAGTTACGGTGGGAATACATAACACATTTGAGACAAATTACTAGTTAATCCTTATCTTACAGCCTCAATTTCTTCAACAAGATTCTGTATCAAAAGTTAGAGAGTTACATATATGGCTTCTGTCATCTAATGTTCTTTTCTATCAAAATAGTTGAGAGTTGTGGGAGGCGAGTACTTCCAACTGGAAAAGTGACATCAAATGCATATTCTAATGTTCTTTGTGAGTTTGTTGTTGCCTTGAAAGGTAAGGAAATCTGTTTTTTTTTATTTGGGTTTTAATTGCCAGTCCCCGCAAATATTTTATAATCATTTTCGCTCCTCTTAAGTTGATTATTTGACTTTGAACCTAAGAGCTGTACAAATAATGGAAATATCATTCTTTGATACATATCAATATATGTATAACCTAATTACGTAAAAAACTTGCACAAACAATATCATTCCTTTAGTCCCATTTTTTGGAAAGTGGATAGTACCACTAGTATATTAAAAAATAAAGAAAGAGTATACGTTCCTTTAGTCCCATGACCAAAATGAAATTAACTTGAGTTAAATTCTGACTATGGTTAAAAAGGATATCCTACTATAGCAACTCCACAATAATAAATGCCATTGTAGAAATAATCCAACCATATGAAGATAAGTGAAAGATATATCACTCCATCAATACCTCCTGTGTATTTTCCTAACAGCTATTTAGCCCACAAAAACATTTTTACACTTTGTTTACATTGTAAGAATAACAATAACCATTCATGGCATGCACTTGGAGATGAATTCCTCGTCAACTAAAATCATACAGCTGTGAACAAATTAATGAACATAATTAACATTTCAGCCAGAAAAGAGAGAAGGTTCAATATGATCGTAATTTCTTTTCCATTAAGTGCCCAATTGAAAAATATGATGGAGTAAAGAATATGCACTTACTGAACTACAAATCAGCAAAGAAACCTGCACCACGAGCACTTGATGCTCCACTCTTCGACTTTCTCTTGGAGCCTGCAACAATTTGTGTGAATAAATAAAAGACTCAGGATTTGAAGAAAGTGGTAGTGAGGATTAGTCAAGTTCATAAGTAAGCCAACATCACATCATTTGCCTCCAATTTCATTATTGTGCCAAAAGTTTTGAGGAAACAAATATCTAAGATGTTCGGCTATCCTGCTAATTGACCTTACAACTTTACAAGTTGCAACAATTCCATAAGAATTTGATAGTTCACTCTTCAGATGCTCAAAAGCCAGCTTTTGTTTACTCAGAATGATCTGGACATAAAGGTATAGTGCAAGTTTTTCCCCCTTTTGGGCAAAGGTGACCAAAAGCCACAGGTCATTGGAGAAATGGAAGACTAGTGCTTCTAGGAAGCATTTTTGAGGTCAGGGCAACATGGTGAGTGGTGACAGAGACATACTTGATACTGACATCACACCAAGGTATTTCATATTATTAACAAGCAGATGTTTGCATTCGGGATGATATGTATTGTAAAATATAAGCACCATTATGCATACAGAACACCACATCCATTAGAATTGGAGAAAGTTATGAACAGCAGATTCCAACAGCGGAAAATCTGCTACAAGTTTTGAAAGAACAAGGGACACTAAAAGGATTCCTTATCTAGAAAATCAAGGGCAAATCTGATGAAACCCACAAACAATATTCTAAAACATGATTCTTTTTATTAAAAATATATGTACTCCAGATCTGTCAGACAATCTGAATTTTCCGACAACCAGTCAATATCGAGAATGTCCAAGTGGAATCTGAGGCAAGTAGGCATGTAAGAAGCATCCTATCACAAAAAACTTTCTTCAAAGTTCAAAGTGGATGGTTCCACTTCCACGTATTCATTGAAGAAAGAAATGCATATCAAAGAGGGAAAATAAACTTATCCTCAAAATGCCTTCCATGAACCCTCCCCCCGCCCCCCCAAAAAAAAAAAAAAATCTTCCAAGGAATAACCTTCAAAGATGAATAGCCCATACCAAGATGATAAGGGTTTCCTATCCACCTAAACAACTGAGATGGAAGAATATCGTCCTCCCCAACCTAAGATGGAAGGCAGAATCAGCTGATCTGGATTGGAATTGGCCAATTCCTGTTGGGATCACCTAATGGCAAATCCTATTCCAAGGGGATAGGGGTTGGGATCAGAGAAATTCTGGCCAGAATTGGCTGGGATCGGCCGATCAAGCCAATCAAATATTTTGAATTTCAAATTATTAGGCAGGATTGACCTGGTATGACAAATGGAATCAGCAGAAATCGGCTTGGATAAACCGGCATTGACCTGAATTAGGCGGGATCGGAATCGGCTTGGATCGGCCAGAATCAGCCCAGATAGGGTGACTAGGATCAGGCTGATCTAGGCCTATTCTAGCAAATCATCTGACTTCCCTAAAGAACTGCTGGTCTGATTGGATCGACTTGAATCTGACTGATTCTCCAACCAATCGAAGTCAGCCTTCCATGCAACCTACCCAATAGTCTCGCCCAGTACAAGGGAACTTCAGAGGAAAAGAACACTTCTAACTATTTATTCTATTGTTGAATCATAGTTGATGAACACTTCTAAATATTTATTCTATTGCTGAATCATAGTTGATCTGCCAATTCTGAGAGAACATTATCTTCCTAATTCCGTTATTTTGCCTCTTGAATCCAATAATTTCCATCTTTCTACAACACAACAAAATTTGCATTTCAAAAATATCATGGGCCCTGAGCATACCCATTGATGATTTAGGGGGTTTAATATCCACATCCATCTCTTCGTCATCGTCACTGTCTGATGCCCCCACATGATGATCATTTGGTAGATTTTGTTGACTGTTTAGCAGCTCTTGCAAATCCCAAAGCTTCATTAAGAAAAAGAAAGTCAGAGACCCAAAAGGTTGGCAGCTGAAAGAACTCGTGCTAATAAGAGGACAAATTATCAGGCCCTTTGGCTGTAACCACAAATTTCAAAGGGACTACTAGCGCCCACGCATCTTAGCAACTAACATTGGTGAATGCTAAGCAATGGAACAGCTTTGTTGAAAGGTGAGGAGAATTAGGAAACTCACTTTCAACATCTGATCATGTGAGATGCTCCCAAGAAACTTTCTATCATGTGAAAAGGCTGTCAAATAGAAAGATATTTTAAGTTTTTGAACATGCATATTGACAAAAACAACAAAAGAAAAAAGATGAGTACCGAGTCCCTCAACAGGACACTCTGAATGTTCTGCAATTGGCTGTATTATTCTGTTTGGTAAAATCCCCACCAATCTGCATACCAGCTTAAACATCAGGCTGAAGTACTTCATTATTTAAAGTCAACATCAACAGACTTCAATGGAATGCAAAGCAAACCTGATGACACCATCATCAGCTCCAGATATGAGAGTATCTTCATCAAGCTGTATATCCACATGCATGTAAAAATGAATCAGTGCAAACAATTGAGTCTTTTGTTTTCAGCTAGCATACAACAATATTTCGGCTCACGCACCTTGAGCACTGTAACCGACATTGGGTGTCCAAGAAATCGATCACTGAAAGATCAAAGAAAAAGGAAATCAGAAACTCAATAGTAAGTGAAGTATAATGAGGTTGGGCAGCTTAGTGAGCATTTTGGATCTGTTTTAAAAAAACACCAGTACTAAAAATAGGAGGATTTTCACCATTGATACAGGTGGAGATATCCTTTGTTACTTGAATAGTTGGATGCCAAAGGAACAAGTTCCATTAGGCAACAATTAAGGACACCCTTTTTTGGCCCATCTATACTTGTACATTCTCTATCTTTCTTAATATATACATGTGGTACTACCCACTTTCCAAAACAAAACAAAAAACAACCATAAGGACACCCTTGTTAACAATCTTTCTAATATCATGTACTACCACAGTTCACTAATAATGATTTTCTCAACTTCACGAATAAAAAGCACTTCTATCTTAATTCTTGACAACCTTTTCCCTACTGAGACAGGTAGGATAACATTATGTCCTTTGCTATATTCTCAGCAGTATGGTTTGGATGACTGGCCAAGTAAGTTCGAAACAGAAAAATCAGGCCAAAGAGTATGAAACCCGGGTCCGGTAATAGGGCTTCTGGTCATAGATGGCAGTTTCAGCCAAAACCGAAACCGGTTCTATTTCATTTAGTTTTTTTTATATTTATATTATTAAGAAATTTAAGAAAATACTATTTGATAATTGGATCAGTTTCGGCTGAAACCGAATGATCAGTTTCAGTTTTGGACCCGGCCAAAACCGAGTCCAAAACCGAAACGGACATCCTTGCTTCTGGTTTAAAAATGAGTCTGAGGGTGTGGACCATAAAAAATCAAAAGTATACTGATTTCAGCATTTTCCCTACCAAAAAGGGAACAGGACAAGAATTTGGAACTTTCTCTTCTTTTTAAGGTTCTTCATTGTTTACAATAATCTGAAACTGGAAAAAGGTGTGTGAAACTGAAGCTGTATCCAGGAGTTGATACATACTTGCAATCCTTAAAATAGCCCCAAGAATATAGCAATATAGCACCAGTCTGGGTCCCACAAACAACCTTCCTGCCATTCTGGTGAAAGGACAATTCATTAGGGAAACATAACATATTACAATAGGCAAGAAAATAGGGCTTCCAAACAATAGCTGGTGATAAGCGGAAAAAAATAAATAAATATGAAAAATTGAAAGATATGAAGTATTCTCCCAATTAATAACCATTCTAATCAGACAAAAAGAGATACAAATTTAAACTTTATAACTGATATCGTTAGGAGAGTGGGATCTAACATGTGATGTTTTTTGTGTGTCTTGTCATATGAATCAGGCATCAATGTGTCATCTTTTTTATTGCTTGCACCACTCGGTCATGAGATTTGGCAGATCTTTGGAAAGTTGATGAATGTAATACATCAATTTTCTGGAAGAGCTGTGGACTTAACTCTTAAGGGGATAGCTCAAAGTAAATCCAGAAGGAAGATTTATCTCCACACTTACACATAACATCTGTTGGGGAATTTGGAGGGAGCAGAATGGCATCCTTTTCCAGGAAGTAGACTTTATGCAGGAAAAAAAAAGGTTCTAGAAGCTTATCTTATAAAATGGCTGCTATTGAGTGGAGAAAAGGAATTTGTGGAAGTTAGTTTTCTTCTTTCTGAAGGTAATAGACAAGGTCACATTTCATTAAGAAGAGTAAATAAAGGTACAAAAGCCAGCCACCTACCAAAGGAAATGGGGAAAAACAAGCAGGCAGGTAAGAAAAAGAAAAAGAAAGAACTATACACAGACAACAGGAAAAAAACACTACACCCCATGACCAACTACACAAGAGATCCTACAGACGAGGTAGTGTCCAGGTAAGGTCCAGGTAATGGGTCACAAAAGGATATTCCTCCAGAAGAAGATAAGGAGAATACAGAAAAGCCATAGTCCCCAACTGCAGAGCTCCCATTCCAATCTTCTTTTTTGAGGAATCTCTCCTCTCTTCTTGATTGTATCACCTTTCTCTATTAAAAAAATTGGTCATGCACTCCATTTTCATTCATTAAAAAAGAAAAGAAAAGTACTTGCACTAGCTTATCAAAAACATGTAGATTCAATTACCCATGATTCATTCTTGAACAATGTCCAGACACATGTTTCTCAAGAATAGACATACTCCAAAATAACGCTAGGATGAATTCTTGTGGAGGAATATGAATGAAAGATACAGACAGCTCAGAATTACTAACAGAGAATCCATTAGCAGACTGATATTGTCTGATTCCCAATGGATAGATCACTGGAAAGATTCCCTGAATCTATTTATTAAAATATGCAACTCAGCACTAATTAAAGAATTGAATATTCTCCATAATAAATATTTACCTTCATCGTGACAATGGACAGGGGCTCATCTTCAGAAAACTCAGACTGCACTTTTACCTGTTATGCAGACAATCAGATTCGAACTTTCAGAAAAAATCAAAAGACCGGGTCTCGCAGCCCACAGTACATGGTAAAAAAAAAAAGCTATTTTTCTAATACATCAGTCCATGGTTGTGAGGATAAACATACACCTTGTTTTTCCGGAGATCACAAACAGAAAGTGTGCCATCTCCACTGTCAAAATGAAATAAAAATTGAGTCAAATTACTGTCAGGATAAAGGAAGAATCATTAAGTGACAAGTCCAACATTACAGTGCTGGAAACATACTGCAAAGGCAGCTTAGTTTTCCCAAAAGTCTAGACATACCAAGGAGTAGCAAGTAAAAAATTTTGGAACCAAGGGTAAGCCTCTAAACTTGAGAAAAGAGTTCAGGCATTGGTGGCCAAAATATTTGGTGCAACAACTTGCAAGAGTTCTTGGTTCCTTAAAGTTCCAACAGATTTATGCCAATCACTCAAGTTGGGTTCTTACATGAGAATGGAGCCTTCCCAGTTTGATAAATAATGAACCAAATAAACTTCCATTAGCTGAAATTGGTTATTCTAAGGTGCTGCTTGATCCAGAATGGAAAAAGAACTGCTGCTAACTGAAATCAGTTATCCTAAGGTGCTGCTGAATGGTTATACAACAGCTTAGCTTTCCCCAGTAATGCCAAAACTGAGCTATCCAAACCTAGGCTCACGGGTTTCACTTCTTTTTGTTTTTAAGGTAAAAAGATGATATTGTGGCACCATGTCAAACAAGACGCTAATTTTACAAAGCTAATCTTCAAGAAAAGAGAAAGAAGGAAGATGTACATGGTGGATTTTATACAAACCACACAACCAATGCAAAGGGACAAGTATAACAAAAGAAATAAATAGACAAATTAGTAAATGTACATCAAATTTTAAAATAGAGAATGTGCTGAAATAACTACAGAAAGACATTACAAAACACAGGTATCTCAAAGATAATAACTGTGAAAGCCAAAGTGAACCATCAACTACCTTGTAGCCAACACCTGCATGGAAGTGGAGACGAATGTCAGGTCTGAGATGTAATCTTCATGTGCATCAAAGGTATTGCAACATGTGCGTTCACGAGTATCCCAAACCTGTCAAGCGTAAAATTATACAAACAATTCACAAACAACTAGAGAGAAAAGGACTACGCCATCAACAGCCTAATATCTCTATTTAGAAGTGCAATCAGGTTGAAGTTACCCAAGCTCAGTGAAAAGAGACAACTAAATGTACCCCCATCCCTCAAAAATTATATCACGAACAATCCCTGGATTGTAATTCTATCCTAAAGTACACAGTGAAAAACGTCACATTTTATTCCTAAAAAAATCATTTTTCTATCTATGCATTCACAAGCATGGCACAGCCTTCTCAGTTCTCACCACAGAGATTAAAACCAAATTCGACTGAAAATGTAAAAAACACTTCTTAGATGCACAGCACACGCAAAGCAAACAAGACAAAAGGTAATGATCGCACTAGAGAGAGAAGAGCCATCCCATGGTTCTTCCTTCATATCTCTTTCATAACAATGGTCAAGGTACCTGGTTAACCCGACAAGGCATATGCAGACATCACATGAATGTCATTCCATGCATAACAATCGGATTATGGCACATACGGTTTATCATCATTATTCTGAAACACAGAACATGAGATAACTGGAAAAATGCAGCAAGCTATTTCAATATTAGAAACTTCATCTATTATAATCACACAAGTGAGAACTACCCATAAAAAAAGTGAAAATATAGAAAAGTGTTGACTTTTCCCAAACTAATCCTTTCTAAATACATCATGCAAAGGGAACATCTAGATGAGCTTCAATAAATAATGAAACTAAGGATGAACATAATCTTCATTTGTTCCAAGCATAAACTTGGACTAGACACCATCAACATCCCCACCTCCTAAACAGTGGTATACATGTCTAACACGATGGGGATTATATTCCCAGAGGGTATCTGAATAGCAGTTTCCACATAATAGCTAACTGCCATGCCTTCCATAAAGGCAGCTGGCATGACATTCCACCCCAACAAGAGGAGTTCCTGAATTCACCATGCGTGAAAGCTATAGAAGGGGTTGCCAGCAACTCTCAAGATGTGGAAAATAAATTAACTAAGACAAAAGAAATGCTCAAGTTTTACTGAAAGGCATACGCATTGTTGTGCTCTTAAAAACTGGTTTTCTTCATGTGCCCCATATATTCACCATTCCTAGTTTTTTTTTAAGTTACACTTTCCTGCTTTGAATTTTGAATTCGTTCCTTTTCCAATATTTTATAATTTACCTACCGATACATGTAGATAACATGCTAATCAACTAGATCGCTCACAAGGAAATGAACCCAAAAACTTTAGAGTAAACGTCATATGAATGGAGAAAGAATATAAGCATGCGACTATAAAAGAACAAACTCCACCCCATTACCTTTGTGAGAACATTGATATTATAGACTAAACTTTAGGGTTTAGGGTTGAAAGAACAAGAAAAGCTCCATAAAAGAGATAAACAAAAACCAATGCCAGTAGAGCTAAAATTAAAGCAGCAGTGATCAAACAACTAGATGTTAACATCATAAGAAGAAATTAGATGCACAAAGAAAGTGAACCTTTATGCATCCTTCATCATCTCCCGTTGCAACAGTGTTCTCCATCAAATTGACCAGGCGATTCACCGGATCCCTACATCAGAATAAAACAATTTAGCTGGTTCTAGATGGGTTACAAGTAGCCATAAAGCAGTTTACAATCCAAAAATGACAACTAACTCGTGGGCATCTTCTAGACGAATGATAGAATTCCCGGTCTCCACATCGCTGGCAAGAATCGAGCAGTCCGCAGATGCCGTCAGAATCACTAGAATGATGTTAAAAATTTCAAAACATGAGTGCAAGGAATATAAAAATGTAGACCACTGGACTGTCCGTAAAAATATCACCTCGACCAGAATCAATGAAACGAGCGGCTCTACATGACTCATCGTGAGCATGAATTTCCAATAACCTGTCATAATTATAGATGTCAAAAACATAATTTTGATTTAAAAATATAAACGAACAAAATGTAACAAATAACAGCCATAAACTGGCACTACCTTTGGGGCTGGGAATCTGCGGCATACTGGTACCTATCAAGAAATCTAACGATGTCAACTAAGATATGAAAAAAAACCAAAAAAAAAACAAATTCAGGGTAAAAGACAACAAAAAGGGGAGGAATTCAAGGTGCAAAAGTAGATTCCGCCCCTTGATCTTCGAAAGAGCTTACAGGTGGAGATCGCCGTTGATGAGTCCAGTCGCAAGTATAGGAGAAGAAGGGTGGAAGACGAGGTCGAAGGGGATCTTCCCGAGGTTGACCTCCATATCCCCCAAGCTCTGCTAGCGGAAAGCTCGACCTCGCACTGCGAGAGGAGGAAAGGGCAGACGGAGAGAAACTAAAATTTTGGGAGGGTTGTGTGTGCTGCCGGACAGAATGGGGGGTGGATCCACCTTGAGCTGAACTAGGCCCACCTGGAGCTACTGTGGGCTCCGAACTGCTACACTGGCCGTGAGGCACTGTTCACGGAAGCTAGTCAGGTGGTGACGAGGTGAGCCGGCGGGATCTTGATGGGCCGTGGCGGGGTGGTGCGCCTGATGGGTGGGTCCGGCGACGGCGACGTCGGTTGTTACACGTGCGACCGCGAGGGAGAAAGGAGCACGACGGTGGGGAGGGGTGCTCCCGGTGCAGTGCGGGCGGAGGAGAGCGAGCGAGAAGGGTGTGTGTGGGGGAGGGGGGTTGTTGTCGAGGTGATGGCCGAAGGAGCGCCCGGGAGCGGAGGTGGTCGGGAGGGGCCTCACAGGGAGCCCGACGGAGGAAGAGAGGGGGAAGAAGAGGGCGGCGGAACCAGGCGGCGGCGATGGCAGCTCGGCCAAGGGGCCAGGCCCGATCGGGCTGGTAACCTAAGGGCTTCAAAAATGGGCCCAACTTCTAAAGTCCCATGGGCCCATACCAACTAAAGATCCGATCCGCTTTGGTAGCGGATAAAGATGGTTAAGGGAGGATAAAAGGACGGTTGTCCTTTTGTATTTTGGGAACCTAGTTTCCTTAATCAAGGTGGATTAGGTGAAAATGTGGTTAAAAGGGTAGATAACTTACCCAAGCCAAAAGGCTTGGGTAACTTAATGGGATTCTTACCCAAAAACTTATATTTTAGGCTAAAATAAAATGGAGAATTTTTTAAGTTAAATAACCCTTGGATAAAATAACCAAATGTTGTTTAACTATTTTTCAAAGCTGGCTGCTTCGTCATTTTAAAACTCTAAAAACTCTGGGTCGAGTTTTTTTGACCTTGGGAGGTGTGATTAGATAGCATAATTGGACTTTTATTTCTAGTTGGGTCCACTTGTTGTTTGGGTCAGGTGTCTTTGGAAACAAGCATGTGTATTTTTTTTTATTTGGGCTCATTAGTAGCTAGGTTATTTAGTCTTTTTATCTTTTTTTTATAAGGGTAGTTTAATCTTGTCCCAAAATGGTAAAAGCTCAGCAAGTCCACGCAATGGCGACCATGTCAACAAAGTACACAAGTGCTGACGCTACTACGGACATTAATGGAGACAGTGAACATGAGTGTCCTGTTAAATCTGATCAAAGTCATCAACTGTGGTGGTTGATGCAGTTAGATTAGGCAACGTTTGGAAACAGAGTTGGGGAGATTTTGAGAGGCAAAATTTTTGACAACTCTACAATTGTTGTCAAATATTACAAGGTGTCATTGGCTTTCGTGTGCGCGGCGATTTTGAGGGAAGAGAGATACAGATAGAAGAGAACGCGGCAGGCGCTTTTGCGGGAAGCGGCTCGGGTGCCGTTTTTGCGAAATCCCTCTCGAAAACGCCGCGGCGGTGGACGTGGCGCGAAGTGCGCGACGTTTGTATTTTTTTTTTTTTAATCAGCCCAGCCGCAATGGCAGGGCGCGACACAGGCAACGAGGTGGAAATATCGTCGCCCATACATCAAGCCTCTGAAATCTACTTTTGTCGATTTTGGCTTCCACCGTAGCCATGTCAAATGCTACCTAAGTTCGGTCATTGGTGGTGTAAATGCTATTAATTTGATGTCTCCGCAGGTGCCTTTCTTGTCGGCTGTATCAGGCTCAAACATTGCTGAAGCTGCCGCCCCATGCTGCCATTGAGGCTTCAGATGAGGTGAACCTAGAACATCAAAAGGACATTTGTGATACTGAGCCTATCACTGATGAAGCAGATGGAGAAGGAAAACTATCTTTATTGGGCTAGAATTTTGGAATTGGATATAGGTTGTCATGGTTCCACCATAACAAATGCCACATTTTTTTTGGGTATAGCTGGCCCAGTGGCAAACGCGATTGGATGCACACCAACGCAACCTGGCTTCTATATCCGGATTAAGTTCTTAAAAACCTATTTTTTCCTTTTTCCTCCGACGGGAGCGCTGCTTCTCATCCTAAAAGCCCGAAAAATCACCTCCTACGCACTTGCGCACCTCGATCCTCGACCACCCCGTCTAATGACGACAGGACTGTTTAAAATTTGGTCTAATTCGAAGAACCGAGCCGACCGGTTCAAGTTGGTTCGGTTCGATTTCAAATCTCCTACGATTCAATTCGGTTTTACATTGTGGAACCAAAATAAATCGAATATATGTATATAATTAATTAATAATACATAATATTATAAGAGTGCTTGTAGCGCAGTGAGTTTGAGCGCGGGCAGCGCACAACCTTCCTTTGGAGGTCGCGAGTTCGACTCTTGCAACACCCTTAAAATTCAGTAATTTGTCTATTTTTGGTTTGTCGGTTCGATTCACTTGGGGCGCTCGATTCATTTCGAGTTGGATAAAATTATGAGTGAATTGAGACGAACCGACCGTGTTCACCCCTAAACGGCAGGGGACATAACAAATGCCACATGCTGATTACTGTTGCGGAAAGTAACCAAAGAATACACCAGTTGGTGTTGAAGCAGGGAAATCTTTTATATCTGGGTCAATAATTCTGGGCAGAAAGTGGGAGAAGCTTCAACTGATAAAACTTGTAGTTTTTAATCCCCAATCCACTCTCAAAGACAAGTTTGCAAAGCCTGTTAAAACTTGATTTCATGAAACTTCATGAACAGTATAGTCTCATGTTGATTCCATCATCACATGTTGTACAAACTGAAATGTCAGGAACAGATGCAACCAATGTCATAGAATCATTTTTTTGTTGGAGAAGGCCATAATTGGTGGGTGATATATTTGCTGAGGAAACGAGGTTAGTGAGATGGTTTGAGACTCCGGCGATTTGAAGATCTATGTATTCTTCTGATGAGAATATCCATCTTTATATAGGGTTTCCCCCACATTCCCTTCGTCTCAAGCATGGTTTGCCATGGCGGATCGAATCAGTCCGATTCGGCCGAATCAGATTGAATCAAGAGAAATTCGATTCGTTCGATTCTCATGGAATCGGACCGATTCTCATCCAATTCTCAAGTTAATTGGCCCGACTTAGACAAATTGTGGAGGATCAAGAAAAATTGATTCGTCCCGATTCTCCGATGCGGTAAACCTTGGTCTCAAGTCTTATAACTGCCCCCCATGATTTTTCATCTAGATTTCCTCCTCTTTATTGTATTTGTTGGCCATTAGGAACATTTTATCATCTCCCACTTGACCAACAAACCATTATACTCCCACAAACCATCATGTATTCTTTTGGATTATTTATCTTTCAGTGGCGACACAATCTGATAAGATTTCTTTTCATTTCCTTTCTTTGTCTTATTACATGATTATCCCTTGTTTTAAAATATGACATCTTTATAACACCAGAAGTATGATTCAATGTTGAGCTGTTGGAAAGCATAATGGTCTTTACATGCTGTACTGCAATTTGCAAGTGAACGCATTCACTAAGACATATAATTGAGTTGCCACTTTCGAAAGAAATCTTAATAATTTATCAAGCCTATGCATTCAATATATGTGTATAAAAGTTGAGAGCCGCCTTCAATAAGAAAATGGGAGAACATACTGGAATACTGAAGCCTCCTGATATAACATGTTCAGCATAGAAGTGACCATTAGACAGAAGTATTCTTTACATATCTTATTGCTAGAATGCTACTCCAAAGTGCCATATATTGCATGGTGGAGGTTTCAGTCCTTGACAAGGCTGCAGGTTGATACAGGAGACATATATAATATGATCAAACACATTAGGCGTGAGGAGAAGAGTGAGCTGGTGCTAATACCTGAGGATTAGCATATCTGGTAGTAGCAAGTTAGACTTCTCTATAAGGAGATAATTATCACCGTTTAAGGGAGTGAAGAGAGGAATTCTTGTTCTTTTTTTCTTGAGATTAAATCACAGATCAGTTCTTTTTTGGGTCAAAGCATGTGGATTTTCCCAGCAGCTCTTCTGTAGTCATCCTGATCCAGTGTTCTCATAATTTTCCATATTTCCAATTAAGCCCAATCTCTTTCAACCTTATTCAGTCCAGTGAACTCAACCTCTGTTGTGCCCATTAAGCTCAATCTCCCTTACCGCCAGTCCAACCCAATGAGTAATCCATGTGCTAGTTTGGAATTGTTTGGCCAACACGTCTATTGCTCGGCCCCGAGTTTGTAGCTCGGCCAATATATCTATTGTTTGACTTTGAATCTATAACTTGTTGGAACGAGATGGAGCTTTAGATGTTCTAGAGGGGGGTGAATATGACTTATTGCACTTTTAAACATGTATCTGAAAGTAAGATAACACTAGATAATATTATTAGTACTTAGTGTAGTGGGTATGAAACAAGTGTAAATTTGGTGGAAACAATCATACAAGTGTACAAATGATTTATCCTGGTTCGAATCTCTTATCAATCAACAGTCTTACATTCAGTCCCCAAGAGCCCATTGGGATTTTCACTAACTGCCAAGAACATTCGGTCTTCTCTCACCTTGAGAGGTATTACAGTCCACTTGCTCCCAAGCAAGTCTTCCTTTCACTGAGGGGTATTACAACCACCTACCACTGTAGGTCTTCCCTTAACATAGGGGTACTACAGGGAACAAACCCCCTACTCGTTTCTTTACATAGAAATGAACACAATGTGTCTGCTCAGAATGATGAACAAACACAAAAAATCAGAAAGAGATTACAAATAATATTGAAAGCTATAACTCTTTCTGACTCTAAGAGAGTGGGCTGAGAAGAAAATCTAGAACAGCAGAATGCCACCCAAAAGAAAATTTTCTGAAAGTAAGAGAGCTTGGAAGTTGAAGCTTAAATAGATGGATGTCTTGAGATCTTGTGCTTTTCTCTATTTTCTTTCTGAGTGTTGAATGTGGTCGTGTATGCCCATACACTTGTATGTTTCACTCTGTGTATCTATATCTATCTTTATTGTTCAAACTTTAGCTTCATATATAGTCTTCAGATTCCTTTACCTTCCCATTTGAAAATAGACGTTTGAATTTGAATGATGCGTATTGAGACTTGAGATAGCTGAGATGTCCATCATCAGATCTTTAGACAGCTTGAGACTGGTTGTCTTCTGTCTTTTGAGTCTCAACAGCTTCCAAGCTATAGAGATAGTTGCATGACTCTTCTTCAGATAACTTTTCCTGAATTTCTACAAGCATCATACCATGTCTTTTCTTTTTCTCGGGGTTAGTCTTGTGAGATATAAAATAATATAAGAAGGTAAGGGATAGGTAGTTTCTAATAGATATATATTAGTTCCATACAAACAGTCTGTCCTTTGAACAGTACAAGGTTAGGTGAGCATTCAAGAGGAATGGACATCTACTTGGCGCTCAGTAGAGTTGCAAAGAGACTTTTTCTTAAAATCTGGAAACTGGTTTATTCTGAAGGATGCTAACACATGTCTTTGTAGGACATGTAGCATTCTGAAAAAGATAAACTATGAAACTAATAATTAGAAATGACAGGAAATATATTAAACATAAAAGAATAGAGAAGTACATGAACATTGGATAAATTATCGTACAGACAACAAAGAGACTATCATAATGTAGATTATGTGTTCATCTGTAGATCATTGAATAATTTTATAAGAATTAAAATATTAATCGAACTAACAATACATTAACAGTTTTTTGCAAATATAGCAAGTCCTTAAAAACATCTAAGTATAGTTGGACACAAAAGTTGATAGTATACTTCGACTTTCAAAGAGTCGGAGTACTACTCTAGTAGTTCAACAGATGATATCATACTTTGACTTTCGAAGAGTCGGAGTACTACTCCAGTAGTAAATGGAGAGAAAGACTTCGACTATATCAAAGTTGGAGTAGATATCATGCTTCGACTATGGATAGACCTCGAATGTATAGAAGTCGGAGTGAGCAACAATCGATATAGAAGAAGACATCGACACAGATAATCGATATGAAAAAGAAAATCGATATGGACAATCGATATGAAAAGGACAATCAATATAGACAATCGATATAAAAAAGACAATCGATACAGACAATCAATATGAAACTTCGACTGTAAAGAAGTCAGAGTAGGAACAACATCTATATATATATATATATATATATATATATATCAGCAATCGATAGAAAGAATCAATATTAGACTTCGACTTTTCAAGAGTCAGAGTGGGTTTTCGGTTGTTCAACAATTGGTATCTAACTTTGACTTCTTGAGAGTCGGAGTAAGGCCAATTGTTCAACAATCGATAACACACTTCGATTTTTCAGGAGTCAGAGTGTGACCAGTTGTTCATCAATTGGTAGCACACTTCGACTTTTTAGGAGTCGTAGTGGTACCAGTTTGTTCAACAATCGATACAACACTTCGACTTATTGGGAGTCGAAGTCAATATGATATATATGTATGTATACATTGTGTACTTATAAAATTTCCTTAATGAAAGGTGACAGTGTGTTGACACTTAGGCTCAGTGTGTTGACACCAATTGACTGTAAATGTTATATAGTATAATACATGTATGTCTTTACTTTAACACATTAATTTTCATATAAATAAAGTGTGGTATAAGTAAATAAATTTATTTAGGAGATTACTAAAAGATTTTGTCATAAGCAAAAACAACGATCAAGCATTTGTAGGAAATAAATGCACAACAATTCTTCCCCTTTTTGTTAATGACAAAAAATAATCTTTTATATAGACAGTGTAAATAAATTGTGTTTAATCAATCATTTTGTTTTGTGTTTTGTTTATTGTTCACTTATCTGTTCTATATATTGTTTCTCTTCTCCCCCTTTGTGGCATTAACAGAAAAGATATAAAATAGAGAAAGAGGAAGAAATAGATAGAGATAAGGAGGGACAAGCATATCACTATATGAAAAACATTTGTACAAACTTCAAGAGGAATGTGGGAGATAGAGAGAAGGTAGGATTTGATCAAGGAAAGGTTGGAGAAGATCCTAGAACTTCTTCTCATCGTCAGAAAATACATGAATAAAGACATAACTATCTAACTTATAGGAAGGCCCTACTGCAGGAATTTTTCTAATGGATTTTAGGTGTCTGCGATGATACCAAAGAAGTTTCTTGTGAAAAGCATCACCAAGCAGAATCTGCCTAAGAGGAATGAATTTCCTACTGGTAGCTTTATGCAGAAAAATCATGAATTGTGATATTCCACTGAAGACCTTATGACTGAGTTGCTTGTTTGGTCTTATAGTAAATGGTGTATATGTCTTTCCATTTCAGAGAAACAGACTTCCAAAGGGCATCATAACTCTTATTTAGGTACGAAGAGGGAAACATTTTCTGTTTTTTTGCACTCTTGAGCCTATTCAGGATAACAAATTACCCACTATTCTTCTATCAATCTCTCAGACTCGGCAAAGCTATGCTGAAATTTTTTGAAATAATCTGAATTCTTTGTGGCATTCATCAGACAAACCTATGAAAGGATAGCTTTATGTTGTACCTGATTTTAAACTGACAACTAGCTTGATGTGTCTACTGAAGACTACTTGAGCAAAAAAATTTATGGACGATACAACACCTATCAGGCTGGGGTATAGACCTGAGGGTAATCCAACAGTCATGGATGGAGTGATAGCACTTTGCCCTCGAAGTAACATTGGCCATTGACCTTTACTGACTTCAGTTAGATTTAATCTGAATCTCTCTTCATTAAACTTCTTCATCTTGTTGAAACAGGCTTGCTGCTCTTTTATTAAGTTCCCAAAATGATCAAAGAATCTAAGATTCAAATGGAGGGAAACATTCAATATGTTGTTCCTAGTTCTAGCCTCTCAATACTTCGCTGCTTCTCCTGGGTAAATTGACAAAAATTCCTCATGAGAAAGACTATGACTTTTCTGAGTGATGAGATTTAAGGTATATTGATGAACTTCCTGAGTTTTAATCAAGAGGGGTAGCCAATCTTCAATTTTGTAATTGGGCAACCCATGGACTTCGAGAAAGACTTTGATTCTAAAAAAATTCTTCAAAAAGAGCAAAATGGTACTCAGAATGATAAATAAAGCATACCAAAAGGGAGGAAGTGATAAGCTAGTTTTATTTTTCCTCTTCTGCCCAACTGGAAAAACTTGAGATGGAAGTACCACACTGGGCACTATCTGAGCAAGAGGGTGAGTAGGAAGAGCAGAAGAATGAGTAGATGAAGTAGGAAGAGATGAGAAAAAGTGAGGAGCTAAGGTGTGAAGAATTGGGGTGTTTGCAAGGTGTTGGAGTGTAGGTATACACTCGAGGAAAGGAGGTAAAAGAAGTGACTGATAGAGAGGGAGGTTGTTCCTCTGGCTGGGAAGTAGATGGGGGATGAGGATCAGAGGATACTGGAGGTAAGGGTGTAGATTCAGATGAAGGAAAGACAACAGATCCGGATTTGACTAGATTCCTCCTGACTCTTCTCTTGAAAGTCTAAACCCTAGGCTGAGCCTCTTCTGCCTTTGAGGACTGCTCTGCTGGTTGTACTTCTGGTTCAACTGATTTTTGTTCTAACTGCTCAGAAGGCTGCTCTTGCTGAGGTTGTTATTGTTGTTGTTCAATAGGTTGATCTAAAGATTTTTTTGGCTCCACAGCTGACTGATCTAATTGCTGCTCTGGCTGTTGTGCTGGTTGTTCGGGCTGCTGCTCTTCTGGCTGAGTGGAAGTGGTTGGTGCCCTAGGAGTGATAATAGTGGTGATGATGGCATGGATGAGCCTCTTCTCTACAGATAGTTCATTAATAAGAAGCCCCCTTTTAGAAATAGCTCCTAGGCATCCAATAATCCCTAATTTATGCTTTTCCACATACACCACCTTATTGATCTTGTGCCCGGAAGAGAGGCAATCCAAAATGTCTACTAACAAATCTTCAGAGATAGAAATCTAAGTACCTTTTACATAGCCTTGTAGAGACCCATCTGCAGAGACCTGAAGGGTCACATAAAAAGCTTTCACTGCATCCTCATAGGTGGGTTCGTTGATCTGACACAGCCTTGTCCAACCCATAGTTTCAAGGGTTTCTGCCACTGAACAGAGTTGGCCTAACAACTGGGAGAAATTCGTAATATTTTCGAGACAAATCAAGGCTTTGGCGGAGTTGAGTCTTTGGCATTGTTCCGGAGTAAAAAAGGGACCATCTAGAGCCCTAGAACAGGCCATGTAGACCAAGACGAGGGAAGAAACTAAGAACGAGTGTAAATGAGATGTGAAATGATTTCAAATAGAGTCAAAGATCCTACCTTTCTTCAAAAAGATTGAAAAAAACTAGAGATTCACAACACTGGTTCCGCCGGAGTCGGAGACAAACGCGGGAACTAGGAAGACGACGAGAGAGTCAAAGAGATTTCAAAAGAGGTGATTTCGAAGGAGAAGGAAAGAGTTTATATAAAAGAGGGAAATCTGTTGAGGACTGTAGATCGGGAGATTAACGGTTGAGATTGAGAGAATAAATAATTATTTAACTCTCACCCCAAATATATATATAAATAATTAAAACAGTAACTCCGACTTCCTAAACTCTTACTTTTGAGAAGTCAAATGTCTAGGAGATAGAAAAAGTTGATGATAGATAGATCATACAATGTACTTAATAGTTTTAAGTATTCATTCGGGGTTACATATTCATATTTCTCTTCTAATTGAAGTAAACATATCTTCAGGGAGTGGTTTAGTAAAATATCTGCTAATTGATTATCTGTAGTAACAAATTCAAGCAAGATCCCTGATGAAATGATGTCTGATCTCAATGTGCTTGGTTCTTGAATGCTGGATAGAATTTTTTGTGACGGTCCTCACTGTTCAGACCCGTTAACCTAACAACGAGCCTAACTCGAGTCTGCCTCCCGCGAACGGGCCGAAGCCACGCAAGGGATATCAAACCATATGTCCGTAAAAACATAAAGGAACCAGCTTAATTACTCATAAGATCTGACAATCTAACGAATATTTATATGAAATATACATAGCCATAGCACAACTGTAACCAAACTACAACAGAACCTGGGGCATACCCCGAGGTGTACAACAGGAAAGTAAAATTACACTGCTGGTGGTGCAGACCCTCCACTGGACGACGGGTGCGAAATCTCCTGATCTCCCTCACCTGATAGAAGGTAGGGGTGAGCCTCACGTGTCACTGGCTCAGTAGGGAAACTCCCTAAAAATCAAGCAAACAAACACTAGTAGCAAAGCAGGGAATGCTACGCTAACAATTTATAATACTATCTAGCAGAATATAAAACTATGAGTACCACTTACCATTTGCCGCTTAACAGGGATCAATGTAAATAAATAAATAAATAAACGGCAAAGCCAATCAAGTGTACGAGCTACTGTAGAGAAACGTCACACTCGAGCCACGTCAACTGGTTCGTGACACCAGTTACTGACCCGGACAAACAACACAGGACTACCTCTCAGTCTCGCAGCCACGGACGAAAGGTCCAGCTGCTGCTCCACTAAACAAGTACAAAGAACTGTGGAGTCCAACTAAACCACCACAACCTGCAGGCTACACACCTCGCAGGCCCATGCCTGGCACCTTTAGGGACTCTGGCCCGAGCTCTCTAAAGTGAGACACTAGAAAACAGGACTAGCTGGGGCCCAGTACGTCTACTGGTGTCTGTCTCCCCCAACTACGAGCGCGCTACAAGCGACAACACAACAAACTCTCTCTCTAGTCGCTGTCCCACTGTCGTCTTTCCCTCAGCCGGACGTACTACTCAGCACAAGAGTGATGGTGTCCAGGAAGACGACAAGACCTCATCGGCACCCAGTATCGGAACAAGCCCCGAGCACTCACGTGCATGGCTCACACAAAACCTGGGGCTCCCAACTGAAGAGGTATCCACGAAAGGCGTCAAACTACACACCACGTACACTGAAACCACGTGTACAACGCACAAGCCACGTGAAACTCCACACAAACCACGTGAACACCATATAAACCGCACACCACACGCTCCCCGAGCATAGAGAGAGTGCCAATGCACCTTCTACTATCATCACATATCACAAACCACGCTAAACAGATAATTAAACACTTACATTTATTCTTAGATAACAACATTTGGCTGCTGTCGCGACAGGGTGAAGTGTCGCCTTAAGAACGCGACGTATCGCGGTGTCGCGACATGGTCGCGACGCCAAGGGTCGTCGCCTTAACAGGTACGGACCCTAACCCAGAATCCTTCATTCAGATCACCTCAAAACTCTTTAAAACATATGGTTCTCATTCCATTTTCATGCTTTAATATGTTCCTACACATGCTATCTAGGGTTTAGAAAGCAGGAAACACATTATCCACCACATACGAACGATTCACGGATCAAACCACGAGAAATCTCCCTACCTTCGCGAAGAACGCGAAGAACAAAGCTTGTACGACGTTTCCCCCGCTCCACTAAGCGTCCTCGCGTTGGAAGCTCATCAAACCAAGCTTTAACAAGCCGAATCACCCAAAATTCCACAGCAAAACCCCCCTGGCCGAGCAGAGCTTTCATCAGCTCTGTTCTGCTAGGGTTACTTAAAAACGTAGTGCAGTTAAGAACGCGACACCCTTCTAAGTCGCGACCTGAACGCGACGCTTTAGACTATCGCCTTAATCCTGCTGACGTCAGTCCATGCGCCCAGCACGCGACACGCGGCAGACATGCAAACGCTCACTAAGCTAGCTTAAGCTAGCTGTTACTGTTGCGTTATGAACAAAGAAATAGTTAACCCTTTAAGCAAAATCTCATAACCTATAGAAATCACCTGTCACACACATATCATTGGCCACACCCTGGCCTCCACGACCACACAAGACGATCCGAACAGTCGGAATGTTACATTTTTAGTCAGATTAATTGCACTTGTGTTATCCCACAACATTGGAATTTCATGCAATTTGTGACCATAGTCTTCTAATTGATGTTTGATCCACATCAGTTGGGTGCAACAACTTTCAGCTACAATGTATTCTACTTTTGTTGTGGACAATGCTACTGATTTTTATTTTCTAGAAAACCAAGAAATTAAGCACCCTGCAAGAAATTAGCAAGTACAATGGTGTTTTTTCTGCCCATTTTGCATCCAACATAGTCAACATCACTATATCCAAGCAATTTAAATTCAGAATATTTAGGATACCATAAACTCAATTGACTTGTATTTATAAGATATCTAAAAATTCTTTTAACAACATTAATATGAGATTATCTAAGATCAACTTGAAATCTAACACAAAAACATATACTTAATATTATGTCTGGTCTACTAGCAGTAAGATAGAGTAATGACACAATCATACCTCCATAGATCTTTTGATCCACTTTCTTGCCAATTGGATCACTGTCTATCTTTATTCCTGAGTTTATAGGTGTTTCTAAAGGCTTACAATTGTCAAACCATACTTAGAAAATAAATCTGAAATATACTTGGTTTGACAAATGTGTGTATCTTCCTTGGTCTACTTGATTTGCAAGCCAAGAAAGTAATTAAGCTCACCCACCATGCTCATTTCAATTTCATTTTGTATAAGGTTTCAAAGAATTTACAGAGTGATTCATTAGTAGAACAAAAAATAATATCATCAACATATATTTGTACAACGAAGATCCCTTCATAAAAATTTTAATAAATAAAGCGTTATCTACTTTATCTCTTGAAAAAATATGTGATAGAAGATAAGCACTCAGTCTCTCATACCAAGCTCTTGGAACTTGTTTCAGATCATATAGTGCATTCTTTAATCGAAAAACATGATTTGGATTTTAATATCTTCAAAACCAGGTGGTTGCTTAAGGTGTTTGGACGATCACGACTGAGTTGCGCCGCTTGTGGCCAACAATGATAGCCATGGTTAGTGTTTCTCTTTGCACTTATACTATTATCTGGAACATTGTGTATATTTTTCTATTCCATAAATATATTTTTTAATTGCTTAGCTATTTAAACTTGTTGTATATCTCACTAGACATGTTTCTTAACGCTTTCGGGTCTTTGGATCCGTGGGTGGCAGCACGAATTTGGGTCTTTAGTGGGTTCTGAAGGTCGGTCGTTACATTATATTCCTCTCATGATACCGAGAGTGGATGATCCTTTATTGACACACAAATACCTTTATAAGGTTGGCTACCATTCCCAACAACTGACTGTACTAGATCTGAAACTTCTAGACCTATAAGCCCGACATCAAAGAATGAAGTACTCAAACAAGACATCCTTGGCGTCTCAAGTCCAAGGATCAGTTATGTAGTAACCCATATTTTTAAAATAATTCGACAAATAAGAGAGCCATTAATGTAGGTGAATAATTCATGAGAAATAATGGTTGCAAATATGATTATAACACAAACCATAAGATTACTAAACCTTTGTTCAATAATTATGTGGATATAACACCGATCGAATAATTACTAAACCTTTGTTTAAATAGAATTCCCACCCAGTCTATCAAAAGTACACCTTATCAACTTTGGCATGGGAGAAAACTAGATTTGAGTCATCTAAAGAAATGGAGATCAATAGCCCATGTTCTCATTCCAAATCAACTTAGAGATAAGTTGAACTTCAGAACATTAAAGTGCAATTTCATAGGATATTGTGATAAGTCATTTGACTATAATTTTTTCCATAATGAAAAGGGGATCATTGAATACATGGATGATGCATTTCTAGAAAATGTGTAAGCAGAGTAATCTCAACAAGAGGTAAATGAACCTCTAATTGTAATATATGATGATGAACCTCAATCAATTATAGAAAATGAACAAATGTTTATAAATAAAATGCAAAATGAACAACCTGTTGTTGGCAACAAGAGACTTAGATTAATTCCACCAGCATGGATGGATGATTATCACTTATATTCTTGTGAGCATTCGTGTCTACCAGTGGACATAAATGAAGATAATCATATAAATCCCACAAATTATACTAATGTAATAAGATCTCATGATTATTATATGTGGTAGGTAGCCATGGAGGAAGAAATTGATTCCATTAAAATGAACAATATACGTGAACTATGTCAATTATCCAATAATAGAAAGGCTAAAAGATGTAAGTAGGTGTTTAAGAAAAAGCTTTGAGCTTAGGGGTGTCAATTGGGCCGGGCCGGCCCGGAGGCCCGGAAGCCCGGCCCGGTTTTAACCGGGCTTGGGCCGAAAAAATGAGCCCGCTACAAATTTTTTGCCCGGCCCGGAAAAAAATAGGGCCGGGCTTGGGCTTTGTGTGGCCCGGCCCGGTCGGCCCGCCGGCCCGGAAAAAATAAATATAATTTATATTAAACATAAAATTTATATTTAGAAAGAGAGTTATATGTATTTTTTCTACAATAAATCTACTCAAAAATATAATCTTTTGCAAGTTAAATGTTAATATAGATATAAGTAAAATATATATTATTTTTTATAGATATATTATAGTAGATATATTAAAAGTATATATTATATAAAAAAAAAATACTATTTTTCGGGCCGGGCCGTGCTTTTCGGGCTTTTTCTGGGCCAGGCCGGGCCGGGCCATACCGGGCCTACTCCCGGGCCTGGGCCGGGCCCGGGCCGACTTTTAAAAAACCGGGCCTGGGCCGGGCCTAACAAGGCCCGGTCCAGGCCCGGCCCATTGACACCCCTATTTGAGCTGATGGGTCCATTGATAAATACAAGGCTGATTAGTTGCCAAATAATATAATCAGAAAGCAGATATATATTTTCAAAAAATGTATTTTTCTGTGGCTAAGTTTGCATCTATAAGGATGATCTTAGTAATTGTAGTTCATCTTGACTTGAAACTTTTCCAAATGGATGTTAAGACTACTTTCCTCATAGAGAGTTGGAGGAAGATATATACATGTTACAACCTAAGGGATTCCAGGTAGATGGACAAGAGGATAAAATTTGTAAACTAAAAAAAATCACTTTGTGGCTTAAAGTAGACTTCTAAACAATGGTATCTCAAATTTCATGATATAGTTATTCAACTCGGGTTTGTGCCAAATAAATTGGACAATTATGTATATGTCATGAAGAGTGGGAGCAAGTATGCCATATTATCCTTGTATGTGGATGATATTTTTCTCACTGCGAATGACATGGAAATGTTGAATAACATCAAATCTGAGTTCAGTGGGAAATTTGAGATGAAGGACATGGGTGAGACTGTTAGTTATGGATGTCCTCAAGCCAATCATAACTTGTGCAATCTTGTTCTTTGATAATAATAATAAGGCTTTTATATTCATTCTGTGTAATTCGTTTAACGTTTCATTATGAAGTCCATGAATATGCGCAATGGATATTAATTATGATGAGATCATAACAATGAGGTTAATGTCCTTTAAACGTATATTCTTAATTGTTCCTAGTCGGAGGATATCCGAGAAGGACATCGGATATCCGGTTAGACTAGTACAGGTTGCACCTGCTCATATGATGAGGGTGACTGGTCTCATAGTCACTTGTGTGGAGACACTAAGGTGAATCTGTAGGTGCTCATTGGAGAATGAGTTCACTGAACTGATCCGTTATGAATCGCTGGATGGTAATGTTACCTAACTGTCAACCAGCTAGATTCATTGTCACAGTGGCGTGATTGGTCCTTAGACCTGAGACACCAAGGACACCTTGTTGGTGGACTTCTAGGTTTTGACCTTGACTTATAGATCTCTAGCCATGAGGTCTTAATCAGTTAAGTGATCGGATCTAGCGGAATACCCTCGAAGGTGATTGTGTGGTCAATATGGGATCGCTCGCTCTCGGTAATAGGAGAGTGAATGCTCTAGGGAAGGATGCCTGATAGTCCCTGGCCAGGGCAAGACTACTTATCAGAAAAGGAGTTTTCTGATATAGTTATGCGGCATCTAAACCAAGTGAGTACACACATTAGGGTTTGACAGTTGACCATACCCTAAGTGCACTCGGGAGCATTGTACGAGCGAAGGATTATAGTCACGTGGTAACTGATGACACAAAGGTTCCTTGATTGGGTTGCTGAACCCCAATGCTTTCCAGGATCAAGTGGTGTTGCTTGGCACCCAACTTGATTGGAAGCCCGGTAAATTATCGTGAGACGATAATTGATTGTGTGATTAATTAATATGAGATGTTAATTAATTACCATAAGTCAATAAAGAGTTATTGAGCTTAATGGGCTGAAAACTGGACTAGCAGTTGGGCCTAGAGGGTCACACGCATAAGAGTTCCGAGCAGACTGGGCAAGGTGTTCTTTATAGACAATCACTGGGTTTTTGTGAAAAACTGCGGTGTCTATAAATATACGCTGAGAGTTAAACCCTGGGCCAAGCTCCAGGCTTAACCCTGGCCGCCCCCCTCCTCTCTCTCTCCCAGGGCGCCCCCCATCCTCTCTCTCCTCTCTCCTGCACATGGTGGAGCTGAGATCCGGGAGACGCGTGGAGAACGAGGAGATCCCGTCTGCGTCCGGAGCTCGCGTGGATACGTCTAGAGGCCGGACACTTGAACGGCTTGAAGCACCTGCGCCTCCTGCGCCACCTCCTCCCCGGATACGGGAGTTTCGCAACCCCGCAAAGGTAAAGATGAGATCTCCCTCCGCACGGGTTCACGTTTAGTTCGATTCCGACGGCCGGCAACGATATCTACCTGTGGGATTCGCGTTTCCGCTGCGCTCTGTACGAAACCTAACAGTGGTATCAGAGCCAGGTTGCTGGTACGTTCGGAATCGGCATCTTGTGTATGATATTTCATGCGTTTTTGTCGATTCACGTTATGCATAAGTCGCCATGTTTGAAGTGTTCGTGGGTCGCACATGAGATGTGCACTTGCCGCTTGGTACGTGGAAGGTGTTCCTGGTACCAAGGGCTTCGCGGAGAACCCCTCGTGCCATCGTTTGGCCACCCGTGGAGGTCGTACGGGCGCCTGCAAAGTGCCGCCGTCGCACTGGTTGTAGCTTCTTGGACAGTCCAAGAAGTGGCGATTTGCAGGTTTATAGGGCTTTTCTGGGGGGTTTTCTGGGTGCCCAGGGAGAAGGGCGGCGAGGTCCGGCGCCGGCGGCGCCGTCCGCGGCCGCCCGGGGCGGCGCGGTGCCCCCCCTCCGCCGCGGCCCTGCGAACCAGGCGGCGGCGGCCTAGGGCTCGCCCACGGGCGCGCCCTAGCGGGCGGAAGGGGCGACCCCGCGGGTCGCCCCCGCGGGCCCTGGGTCCGGGTGACTTACCCGGACCCGGGCGGGGCCCGGGCCACCCGCGCGGGTGGCCCGCGCGCCCCACCGGATCCGGTTGGACCGGATCCGGTCCCCCCCTTCCCCCTTTTTTTACTTTTTTTAAAAATTATTTTAAATTGTTTTTAAATTTTTAAAAACATTTAAATAGGTTTTAAAATCCCAGAAAATTCTGAAAATTATTTTGAGAGTTTTTAAAGGTGTTTAGATCTCTGTAAATTAATTTTCAGTTGTTTGACCCATTGCTTAATTAGTTTAAGGAAAATCTAAAATTGTTTTAGTTATTCCTACTATCTAATTAAAGCATGTTAATTGATTTAGAAATGTGATTTTTAAATTAATTAACTGTACATCTTGGCGACTTCATGCAGTAACGCTGAATGCATTTATCTAATGTTGATTAGATATAATCCATGTTAGCTAAATTGTTTAGTTAAATGGTTTTCAAATATAGTTATTATTTTTGAAGTAAAATATTTCAGAAGTAATTATGTGATAATTGCTTGTTAATGCATGTGATGTGTGTGGATGGATGGTCATGGACTTAGATATCATGTGATGAATGTTATGGTTAATGGTAAATGATGTAATTTATGAGGACTGCGTGCCTCCCTCTCTCCCTCTATTAAATCCGGGTTGTACATTCTATCTCCCTCATGTTATGTACTCCCCTTGACTTGTTCAAGGTTTCTTATTATTATCTGATGTACATTTATGGGCCTGCGAGCCCAATTTAAATATTACTTGTAATTATAAGAAGCGGATTGGCGGAGATGGAGGAGAGTACCATGCAGGACCTTCATGGAGATAAAGTTACATCAAGCTAAAGCATCAGATGCGGGGCTGCCATTTGTTCACCATATTTGTGGATTACCAACTGGCTCTGGTAATGCCACTCTAGGTTAAAGTCCATGATCATCCATCATTTTTCTTCATGTATATGATATGTGTGGAATGTGCTGTGGTATATATAATTAAATATATGATATTCCAAATTCTATATATCAATAGCACGCAGATATAGAGACCAAGATAAAATATGTCAAAATCCCTCCTCGTTCAAACTTTAAGCCGTAGCGTAATCATTTAGAATGAATTACGTGGCCCTCCATCATTATAGTTTTAGGATTGCCATTAGATCGGGCAAGTTTGTTGTGCTATCCACAAGGCTTGTCAAGTCTAATGACAGACTAAAACTATGGCATGATGATGCCTTAAACGGGGTAGAGGACCGGTGTAGCTTTGTTGTGCTATCCACAAGGGCTACATCCAAATCTATGCTCGTTACGTAATGATGGTATTGCTTAGACTGGATTTAATGACTTGTTGTGCTATCCACAAGGTCATTAAAATTCAGGGGCCAAAATAAGATCGGATATTGCAAGAGTTGCAAGTGTCAAGGGTTGACCGCTTTCAGATCATAGTATGGTTTGTTGTGCTATCCACAAGATCATGCTATGAGTCTGTGAGATTCCGATCCCCACTAGGAGACCGTCGGTGTCTCCCATTCTGTATATCTGAGGGTTATACAGTCTGCCGGAAAATAGTGGGAGCTAATCTTGATTAAAGTCCTAATCTAGATTTAATTATTATTATGACATCTGCTAATTGTCTTTACATTTCCTTTATAGGCAAAAATGTCGTCAGGTAACCCACTCCGTGGCATACTGGATGCCAACAGATTGACAGGCCCGAACTACTCGGATTGGCTCAGAAACCTAAAGATTGTCCTCAGGTCTGAGCGCATTGCCTATGTCCTGGAAGGGGAGATCCCAGCTAAACCACCCCTTGATGCACCTGAAGGGGAAACGCTTGAGTTTGCAAAGTGGAAGGAGGATTCCACTCTGGCCCAATGCTACATGCTTGCCTCAATGAGCAATGAATTGCAAAGGCAGCATGAGAACATGGATGCTAGATCCATCATGCAGCACTTGCAGGAGCTCTTTGAAGAGCAGAGCAGGGTGGAGAGATATGAGATATCCAAGGCCCTGTTCAGAGCTCGCATGGCAGAGGGGTCTTCAGTACAGTCACATGTGCTGAAGATGATAGAGTGGATTGAGAGGCTCGAAGGGCTTGGTTTTCCTCTTGACAAGGAACTAAGCACGGACCTCATTCTCCAGTCACTTCCAGATTCATATTCCCAGTTCATTGTGAATTTCACAATGAACAAGATTGAGGTGAGTTTAGCTGAGATGCTCAACATGCTGAAGACTGCTGAGGGCAACCTTAAGAAGGAAAAGCCCACTGTTCTCATGGTTGGAAAGTCCAACAAGAAGAGGAGAGCAGGGCAAGCCTTTAAGAAAGGCAATGCTAAAAAGCAGTCTAAGCAGAAACAAAAGAAGGACACAGGCAAAGGAGAAGAAAGGGCGAGTGCTTCCACTGCAAGAAAAAGGGCACTGGAAAAGAAATTGCAAGGATTACCTTGCAATGAAGGCTCAGGAGAAGCAGAAGCTTGGCGAAGCTTCAGGTATCTATATGATAGATCTTCACTTGTCTATTAGAGATTCTACATCTTGGGTTTTGGACACTGGATGTGCTTCTCATATCTGCAATGATGTGCATGGTTGACAAGTAGAAGGAAGCTGAGCAAGGGCGAGGTGAACTTGAGGCTTGGAAACGGCACAAGTGTTGGTGCACACACTGTGGGGACAGTGAAGCTCAAGTTACCCTCAGGAGATTTACTTTTATTAGATGATTGCTATTTTGTGCCTAGCATCATTAAGAACATTATTTCTGTTTCTTGTTTAGACAGAGTTGGATACAAGTTTACCATTGAGAACAATAGTTGTTCAGTTTATTTGAGAAATAAACTAGTTGCTTTAGCAAATTTGGTGAATGGTTTGTATCTACTTGATGTTTCTTATGATAATCTCCACGTTGATGTTTCTCCTAAGAGAAGTAAGAATAGTGTGAACACTGCCTACTTGTGGCATTGTAGGCTTGGTCACATTGGTGAGAATAGGCTTCAAAAGTTGCATAAGAATGGATACTTGGATCCATTTGATTATGAATCATATGCAACTTGCGAATCCTGTTTAATGGGTAAGTTGACCAAATCTCCATTTAGTGGACATGGAGATAGGGCCAAGGACATATTGGAACTAATACATTCGGATGTATGTGGTCCAATGTCTACCCAAGCCAAGGGTGGCTACTCATACTTCATTACATTCACGGATGATCACTCAAGGTACGGATTTGTTTACTTAATGAAGTACAAATCTGAAGCCTTTGGGAAATTCCAAGAATTTAAGAATGAAGTTGAGAAGCAAACTGGAAAGAGTATTAAAATCCTACGGTCAGACCGAGGAGGTGAATACTTAAGTACAGAGTTCACACAATTCTTAAAGGATAATGGTATCCTTTCTCAATGGACTCCTCCCTATACACCACAGATGAATGGTGTATCGGAAAGGAGAAATCGTACCTTGTTGGACATGGTGCGATCCATGATGAGCCGTTCACAGTTACCAGTTTCCTTATGGGGATATGCGCTAGAGTCAGCGGCATATCTGCTGAACAGGGTTCCAAGTAAATCTGTGTCTTCCACTCCATATGAGATATGGAAGGGTAGAAAGCCTGATTTTAAACATGTTAAAATCTGGGGCTGTCCTGCCCACGTGAGGAGACATGACCCAGATAAACTGGAATCTAGAACCGATAAGTGCAGATTTGTTGGATACCCAAAAGAAACGTTTGGGTACTACTTTTACCATCCTGGTGAACAAAGAGTGTTTGTTGCCAGGAGAGCTGTCTTCTTGGAAGAGGAATACCTTTCCCAAGAGGACAGTGGGAGTAAAATAGATCTAGAAGAGGTTCTAGATCCACAAATTGTGCAAAGTCCACTGGGTGAGACATCGGTTCCGGAACCTGTTCAGGATTATACACACATTCAGCGTAGGTCTGGTAGAGTACCTAGACAGCCTGAAAGATATGTTGGACATATCAGTGAAGGCATGTCTTTTGATGAGGAGTGATCCAAAGACCTACCAAGAGGCTGTTGATTGTCCTCAGTCAGGGAAATGGCGAGATGCCATGAATTCTGAGATGCAATCCATGTACACCAACCAAGTTTGGAACTTGGTAGACTTGCCCGAAGGTATTGTACCTATTGGGTGCAAGTGGATCTTTAAGAGAAAGATCGGTGCAGATGGACAGATCGACACTTATAAGGCAAGGTTGGTGGCAAAGGGGTATCGTCAAAGGCAAGGAATTGACTATGACGAAACTTTCTCACCAGTTGCCATGATAAAGTCGATCAGAATTCTTCTTGCCATTGCTGCATACTTTGATTACGAGATCTGGCAGATGGATGTAAAGACCGCTTTCCTTAATGGAAACATTGAGGAGGAAGTGTATATGATACAACCTGAGGGTTTTACATCCAAAGAGTGTCCAGACAAAGTATGCAAGCTTCAAAGATCCATCTATGGATTGAAGCAAGCTTCTCGTAGTTGGAACATAAGGTTTGATGAGGCTATCAAATCTTATGACTTCATTAAGAATGAAGATGAACCATGTGTGTATAAGAAAGTCAGTGGGAGTGCTATCACTTTTCTCGTACTTTACGTTGATGACATCTTACTCATTGGGAATGATGTAGGGATGTTATCATCAGTAAAGGTTTGGCTGTCAAAGAACTTCTCCATGAAGGATTTGGGAGAAGCATCCTACGTATTGGGAATACGTATCTATAGAGATAGATCTAAGAGGATGCTTGGCTTGACCCAATCCATGTACATAGATACCATTGTCAAAAGGTTTGGCATGGAAAATTCCAAGAGAGGTCTCATACCTATGAGACATGGGATTACTCTCTCTAAGGAGCAGTCTCCTAAGACTCCTGAAGAGAGGGCAGCCATGGATAGAGTCCCCTATGCCTCGGCTATAGGGTCTATCATGTATGCCATGATATGTACAAGGCCTGATGTGGCATTTGCTCTAAGTGTTACGAGCAGATATCAGGCAAATCCAGGTGAAACACACTGGATGGCTGTGAAATGTATCCTTAAGTACTTGAGAAGGACTAAGGATATATTTCTGGTCTATGGAGGAGGGGACTTGAAACTCCGGGCATATACTGACTCGAGTTTCCAGTCGGATCCAGATGATAGCAAGTCTACATCTGGATTTGTGTTCACTTTGAACGGGGGTGCAGTGAGCTGGAAGAGTTCCAAGCAGGAAACCACTGCAGACTCGACGACAGAAGCTGAGTACATTGCTGCAGCTGAAGCCGCCAAGGAGGCAGTGTGGATGAAGAAGTTCATCACCGACCTTGGTGTGGTACCAGGTGACTCTGATCCGATCCCATTGCTGTGTGACAACAATGGGGCCATTGCGCAAGCGAAAGAGCCGCGGTCTCATCAGAAGTCGAAGCACATTCTGAGGCGATTTCACTTGATCAGGGAGATAATCACTAGAGGAGATGTACTGGTGGAAAGAGTTCCTTCAGTTGACAACATTGCAGATCCATTGACGAAGCCTCTGTCTCAAATTGTGTTTGAGCGCCACCTAGAGTCTATGGGTTTAAGACATAAAGGTGATTGGCTTTAGTCCAAGTGGGAGATTGTTAGTTATGGATGTCCTCAAGCCAATCATAACTTGTGCAATCTTGTTCTTTGATAATAATAATAAGGCTTTTATATTCATTCTGTGTAATTCGTTTAACGTTTCATTATGAAGTCCATGAATATGCGCAATGGATATTAATTATGATGAGATCATAACAATGAGGTTAATGTCCTTTAAACGTATATTCTTAATTGTTCCTAGTGGAGGATATCCGAGAAGGACATCGGATATCCGGTTAGACTAGTACAGGTTACACCTGCTCATATGATGAGGGTGACTGGTCTCATAGTCACTTGTGTGGAGACACTAAGGTGAATCTGTAGGTGCTCATTGGAGAATGAGTTCACCGAACTGATCCGTTATGAATTGCTGGATGGTAATGTTACCTAACTGTCAACCAGCTAGATTCATTATCACAGTGGCGTGATTGGTCCTTAGACCTGAGACACCAAGGACACCTTGTTGGTGGACTTCTAGGTTTTGACCTTGACTTATAGATCTCTAGCCATGAGGTCTTAATCAGTTAAGTGATCGGATCTAGCGGAATACCCTCGAAGGTGATTGTGTGGTCAATATGGGATCGCTCGCTCTCGGTAATAGGAGAGTGAATGCTCTAGGGAAGGATGCCTAATAGTCCCTGGCCAGGGCAAGACTACTTATCAGAAAAGGAGTTTTCTGATATAGTTATGCGGCATCTAAACCAAGTGAGTACACACATTAGGGTTTGACAGTTGACCAAACCCTAAGTGCACTCGGGAGTATTGTACGAGCGAAGGATTATAGTCACGTGGTAACTGATGACACAAAGGTTCCTTGATTGGGTTGCTGAACCCCAATGCTTTCCAGGATCAAGTGGTGTTGCTTGGCACCCAACTTGATTGGAAGCCCGGTAAATTATCGTGAGACGATAATTGATTGTGTGATTAATTAATATGAGATGTTAATTAATTACCATAAGTCAATAAAGAGTTATTGAGCTTAATGGGCTGAAAACTGGACTAGCAGTTGGGCCTAGAGGGTCACACGCATAAGAGTTCCGAGCAGACTGGGCAAGGTGTTCTTTATAGACAATCACTGGGTTTTTGTGAAAAACTGCGGTGTCTATAAATATACGCTGAGAGTTAAACCCTGGGCCAAGCTCCAGGCTTAACCCTGGCCGCCCCCCTCCTCTCTCTCTCCTAGGGCGCCCCCATCCTCTCTCTCCTCTCTCTTGCACATGGTGGAGCTGAGATCCGGGAGACGCGTGGAGAACGAGGAGATCCCGTCTGCGTCCGGAGCTCGCGTGGATACGTCTAGAGGCCGGACACTTGAACGGCTTGAAGCACTGGCGCCTCCTGCGCCACCTCCTCCCGGATACGGGAGTTTCGCAACCCCGCAAAGGTAAAGATGAGATCTCCCTCCGCGCGGGTTCACTTTAGTTCGATTCCGACGGCCGCAACGATATCTACCTGTGGGATTCGCGTTTCCGCTGCGCTCTGTACGAAACCTAACAGAGACATCATACGTCCTTGGTGTAAATATCCTGAGGGATAGGAAGTCTAGAATGTTGAGTATTAATCAAGAAAAGTACTTGCGGTCAGTACTTACAAGATTTGGAATGCAGAATAGCAATCCGACGCCTAGACTGTTAGTCGATGGTAAACGGTTGTCTAAAGAACAATGTCCTGAAGAAGGGCAAAGCGCGCTTGATGTTCCATATGCACAAGCAATTGGAAGTTTGATGTATGCTATGCTATGTACTAGCCCTGACATAGCATGTACCGTAAGCTTAGGCATATTGGGAAGCTGTTAAGAGGATTATGAAATATTTAAAAGGTACTTTGCACCATAAACTACCATAAACTAGTTTATAAAGTTGATACGCTTGAGAAACTAGGGTACTCCGACGCTGATTTCGAAGGTGATAAAGATGACTGAAAGTCTACTTCGAGACATTTGTTCATCTTTGGTGGTGTTGTTGTTTATTGGGGTAGTACGAAACATGGTTGTGTTGTAAGATACACACAAGAAGCTGAGTACATTACTTTTAACATAGCTACTACACACGCAGTCTGTATAAGATAGTTTCTTAAAGATGTAGATCTCAATTTGGTAGAAGGGCCAATTGAGATGTACTGTGATAATCATATAACAATAAGTCTAATCAACAGTGGAGCGAATAGCTCTAAAAGAAAACACATAGAAATATAATATCATAATATACATGATATTGTATAGAAAGGGGAAATAAAAGTGATTTATATTCCTACTAGTGATACGATTGCCGATCATTTAACAAAGAGCATTTCGGCAGAGAACTTTGTCATACATGTTGGTTTGATGGGCCTTAGAAATATATAAGTCAAAGACAATTTCATGAATAATAATTTTTTTATACATCTCATGGATAATGAGAGTGTATCGGAAAAAAGATATTATTTAAAGAAATGTTATATATCTCTAGGATGGTGGGAGTATATAAGAGTAAATTATACATCTCATGAACAGTGGGAGTGTATCTAGAATTTATCCGATCTAGTTGGGCCAGCGGGAGATGTTGAGATATGGCCAACTATATCATAACTTGATAAGGGAAAGCCAATTAATGAAGATAAATCTAAGTTATTAGGAGATAATTAAGAGATAAATTCGATATTATCTCTCAGGAGACAGTTACGGGGCGGAGGTACAAATCAGATGTTCACCTCCGATATTTATACATGGGGTAGTTACCATGTTGAAGTACATTGAGAACTTGAGTCGTATCCCCTTCTTCCTCTCCGCCTTCTTTCCTTCATTCAGAGCTCCTTGTGAAGTCCCTCCCGACCACCTTCTCTCCTGAGCGCTCCTTCGGTCGTCGCCATGACAATTCCCCTCCCCCCTCCCTCTTTCGCTCGCCCTCCTCCAGCGCGCACTGCACCGGGAGCACCCCTCCCTACCGTCGTGCTCTCTTCTCCCTCACGGTCGCACGTGTAACAATTGACGTCGCCGCCGCCGGAGCTACCCATTAGGTGCACCACCCCGCCACCATGAAGTCCACAACCGTTCACCACCCGCCGCCCCTGCCGTCGCCGTCGAGCTCGCCATAGCATGACGCCCCACAAGCTCCACCCCACCACCGTCGCGTATCGACGACTGCCACGAGTGTCGGCCACTCACTCCACCTCTGCATCATCATCTATGAGCTCTCCCTTTCCCCTGCTGCCGTTCTTCTATCTGCCCTTCTCTTTCTGACCACTCAGCCCATCAAGATCCCACCGGCTGACCTCGTCACCACCTGACTGACTTCCGTGAACAATGCTTCCACGACCACCGTAGCAGTTCGGAGCCCACAGTAGCACAAGATGGGCCTAGTTCAACTCAAGGTGGATCCATCCCACACACCCTACCAAAACCCTAGTTTCTCTCCGTCTTCCCTTTCCTCCTCTTGCGGTGCGAGCTTGAACTCTCTACTAGCAGAGCTCGGAGGATATATATGGAGGTCAACCTCGGGAAGATCCACTCCGACCTCATCTTCCACTTCTTCTCCTATACTCATGGCTGGAATCATCAACGACGATCTCCACTGTAAGCTCTTTCGAAGATCAAAGGGCGAAATCTACTTTTGCACCTTGAATTCCTCCATTTTTTATTGTCTTTTAACCAGAATTTTTTTAATTTCTTTTCTAACATCGTTAGATTTCTTGATAGGTACCAATATGCCGCAGATTCCCAGCCCCAGAGGTAGTACCAATATGCTCTTTCTTGGTTTATGGATGTTATTTATTGCATTTTGTTCGTTTATATTTTTTAATCAAAATTAAGCTTTTGACATCTACAATTATACCAGGTTATTGGAAATTCATGCTAAGGATGAGTCCTGTAGAGCCGCTCGTTTCATTGATTCTGGTTGAGGTGATATTTGTCAGACAATCTAGTGGTCTACATTTTTACATTCCTTGAACTCATGTTTTGAGTCTTTTAACATCATTTTAGTCATTTTAACGACATCTGCGGACTACTCAATTCTTGCTAGCGATGTGGAGACTGGGAATCCTATTATTCATCTAGAAGATGCCCACGAGTTAGTTGTCATTTTTGATTGTAAACTACTTTATGGCTACTTGTAACCCATCTAGAACCAACTAAATCGTTTTATTCTGATGTAGGGATCCGATGAATCGCCTTTCAATTTGACGGAGAACACTTGGCAGGATACTCAAGCTCACTTTCTCCGTTGTCTGTAGCGTCAGCACTTGTGTACCTTGTTGGCATCCTCGACATTGTGTGGATTTGCTGAGCCCTTAGTCACCCCTAAGATGCTTCGTGATTTCAAAACTCTGGGTTGAGTTTTCTCGAACTTGGAGGGTATGATAAGGGAGCATAGCTGGGCTTTTTATTTCTATTTGGGCCCACTTGTTGTTTGGGTGTGGGGTGTCTTATGGGTCAAGCATGTGTACATCTTTTTATTTGGACCCATTAGTAGCCATGTTATTTATGATTTTCGGGAAAAAAAATAAACACGATTTTCGAAACCCAAAATGACGTGCAAAGCTTTTGCAAGATAAAAAAAACAGGCACTAGTAGTTATTCCTTTGGACAAAACTAGGTATTATTGTAGAAGAGAGAGTACAACTTTTTTCGCCCAATGACCCTTATTCCAATAACTCAAACCCTCTAATAATCAGATACCAAACTCAAACCCCCATCATATTCCAAATCTACTCCCCCCCACCCACCCCAAACACAAGAACGTCAGCACAAACACATGGAATGGCATCTGGCGCATCCCCCAATCAGAGAAAAGTACTTTAACATCACTGAGGAAACGTTCGGAAGAAACAACGAGAGGCACACGCAAACCCCCATGTCTGCCAGCCCTGCCACCTCCAGCTCACAGCTGGCTGGCCACCATCCACCCTCCGAGTGGCCAGTCGCAGCTGCAACCTCCTCCGGCGAAAGGCAAACCCCCTCCCCAAACCCATCTGCTGACGATTTAATTTGTTAATAATTGAACTATTTAATTTGTAATCTATACTAATATTATAAAACTCAGTCTCGAGAGAAGTCACGTGGCATCACCTAAAGAATCATATTCCCGCCTAAAATTTCTAACGTGGCAGCAAGTATTGCAAACACTGTACTTTCTAAAGATCATCGAAACCTATTTTAGATATAGAGTAACAAGGAAAGCAAGTTTTCTGGCAACATTGAACATAACTGTCCAATTTAAAGCCCGCTAATTTAGCGTCTCTCCAGCAAGCTGTTTCTCCTTCTTCCTCGAGCAAATTCTTTCTCCGTCACCGTGTGATCCTTTTTGGTGAACAAAAATTCTTCTTTCGCCAAAAGACGGAGGCATTGCAGTACATCTCTCCAGTCTGCCACCCCCCCACCGTGTGAACTTCTTCGGCATTGCAGTTATCTTTACGTACAAGGTATTTTTCTATCTGTGTATTCGATTGTAACGAACATGTGTTTTATATGCTTTAAGATACTTCCCGGCCGTTCTCTTTGTCTACTGCGTGCTCTCTCTCTCTCTATCTCTTCTCTCCACGCAAAAGCACTGTAGCGCTACAGTGAAGAACAGTAAATTGTAGTTTTGGCGAATTTTCAGTTTTAGTTTAAATATTTTTTTTACATGTTGATTCGATAACATTAGTTTTTTTATTTTATAGTTTTTTTAATATAAAACTGATAACATAAAAATTATTTTTTATAGAAGTTTACTGTAGTAGCTACAGTATGTGTAGAAAAGTACTGTAGTGCTACACAATAGATTCAAGTTTTTTTAATATTTTTGGTAGTATAGTTCTTAACTCACCTTTTCTAACGGGTGAAACAACAGGTATTTTTTATTAAAGGTTAGAGGATTTCGGCAACTTTGTGAAATAATGGGATTTGGGGGAGCTTTTCTGTATCTCTTTAGTATATTTTTTGGTTCAGATCTTCTAAATTTTATATAGTTCATTTCTTATAGAACTTTGTCTGTGTGTTTTTATTATTTTACATAACTCTATTTTATATTTCAGAGCATAAGATATGAATGTGAATGTTTTAAAGCAGTCTATAATAGTACACGTCTGTGAAAATTTTAATGGACAAATCCCTAAAGTAATCATTTAGCAGTGACATTTTCATCTTAAAAGTGGATTGTTGTTTTTTCTATTGATTTTTTATTTAAAGTAAAAGTGTATGAAAGCAACTGGCATGAAGACCAGTTTGTGAATTAATAGGAATTAGGGGAGCTTTTCTGTATCTGATGAAGGCATAAGATGTGAAATAATTCATATTGCTTTTCTGTATCTCTTTAGTAGACATTTTGGTTCAGATCTTCTGGATTTTATATAGTTCAGTTCTTATACCACTTTGGATGTGTATTTTATTATTTTATATTACTAATTTAATTTTCAACATATATTTTAACAGGTTAAGTCTGTGTGCTTTAAAAGTCAAAGAATTATCCTTATTGGATATTGCATTGGGCAGCGTGTGTAGAAGGTACATTTGCTAAAACTGTAAACTTCAAAGTTTCTGTTGCTGCAATCAGAGGTGAAAATGAGTGTACGTCTGTGAAAATTTTAATGGACAAATCCCTAAAGTAATCATTTAGCAGTTACATTTTCATCTGAAAAAGTGGATTGTTGTTTTTTCTATTGATTTTTCATTTAAAGTAAAAGTGTATGAAAGCAACTGTCATAAAGACCAGTTTGTGAAATAAAGGGTTTTAGGGGAGCTTTTCTGTATCTGTTGAAGGCATAATCATATTATCATACAAACAACCTAATGTATGCAAATCCTTAATTTCATACATACCTGTCAATCTGTACATCTGGCCTAGGCCACTCCAGGCAACTGACTGAAATGATTTGTTATGGCTTCACACTGAACTGTAAGATGGAAAACTGTAAGATGCATTGTTTGCCATCCTGTTTTGACATATTACATATGAAAGCCAAGTAGAGGCAATACGAGAAAAAATAGATAGCATTTAAACATCAATTTAATAGGAAAATCAGAGTGTTGCATGCCTGAACACTACAGAAATAAATTCTGAGAATAAACATGGTACAACTTAATTTTTTGTCCCGTGCCTATAAGAGTCTACTAACTTTCAAAATTGGCACTGGAATCTCTCTTATCATTTTAGGGTAATAGTTACATTGAAGTGTAATATTACATTAATGTGGATATTAAACTATACGAACTTCCAGAATAAGTTAGTTCTTAAATTTGGTTATTGAATGAGTGATTAACAACTATAGTTCATTAATCTGAAGATTGCAACCAAAACATTTGGTTTCAGTTTTGAGTTTTTTGGATACGATAAGCAGTAATGAGCATATATAGAATTGATGTTAATGTGTTATGATTTTATGAATTTCATATATAGAATAGATGCTCTGGCAGCTCTTGAGAAAGGTTCGTTTTCTATATTAATAGTAATGTGATCATAATAATATTGTGTGGACTCTGTTTTACATGGGATAAAGTATTATTAGTATTGTGATCATTAATTTAGTTTTCAGGTTCTTAAGGTAGCATGTTTATAAGTGAATAAAATAAACAAGCTAATCTAGCACAATGAATTAAGCATCAAGTGCCTAGGTTATAAGCATCTTCTGTTGCCCAAAAAAAGATGCTATCCATACCTATGAGAGTCTATTAACTCATACTACAAATATTTCTAACCAATCAATACTTCACTGGCAATTGGTGAAGTGTTCCTGATCACAAGGGGATGTTGCAACTCCAATAGTGGTTTGCAATATGCCAGAATTTTATTTATAAAATTAAAGTACATCAAAGGAATAGAATCACGCAAAGCATTTAATGTATATATGATACTCCAAGCTCTTCCAGCGCTCCCTTCAACTGCAGTTGTACTCACACTGGCAGTCCCGCTTCTGCACCCCGTGTTACAGAACAACAGAGTCCTTAAACTTAAACTTAAAAAACTAACAGACAAAAGTAAGGCAAGAAAGATAGTTATATCTGTGTACTGTTAGTCTGGGTAGTGAGTGATAGCCTGCTACACAGAACTTGCTCTGATGGTTCTTTTTTTTGATAACATGACTGCCATCATTGCCAACTTGCTCTGATGGTTCTTTTTAGAAGAAGTTTTTATATTTTTGCTGGGTGTTTCAATACAAATTTTTAAAGAGTTGATAATGATATTCAATGTTTTTTTATCTGATTTCTATTTTTGGTTTTCTGACTGGCTGTTCACGAGATTTTGGTTTTGTGACTGGATTCAATTATGCAGACATTTTTTTAGGTTTGAGATTATAATTCTCTATTATATAGTTTTTCTGTCTATTATATAGCTACTCTCCCTTAACACCCATCACATATCCTCCCTGAATTTTTAGTTTTCGAGTGTTTATGGAGTTTCTGTATTTAAGTGATGATTGGGAGGTTAAGTTTTAAAGTGCTTAGCTTTTTCAGGCGTTTGGAGTACATCAACGATTGGGTGTACACTGCATAAATGGTTTTGGGTTCTAGAACATAAGGTTAAGCAGAAAAATGCACAAAATTATTGAGATTTTTCGGGACAACCAAAAAGGCACCTTCTGACATTTTATGCCTTCAGTGGCAAACAAGGTTCTCTAATAACTCTACGTCTAGGACCAACATAAAAAAGTTTATTTTGATATGCTGAGTATAAAAGAAACCACTAGGGAAATTGCCTATACAGCTAAAAAACTTAATAATGGGAATGCAGAAGGCAACAACATCTTAGATTTCTGTTTTACCCTTTATTCATATAGGTTTATCCAACAACGATGTATTTAGAAGTGTAATTGAGCTGCTCTTTTTGTTGTTCTTAGTTGCCGATATTCACTCATGGTAGTTCTATTTTTTTTATTATACTCATTCCCAAACTGAATTATATGTTTGATGTGGGTAGTGACAATAGAAGATTTGAGGTTAACTACATTTTTAGTGCTTTGTTTTCTGGCTATCCCTTATGTAATCACTTTTAAACAGAACGTTTTAAAAGTTGTTTTGTTTGAGAAATTAATTGACATAGATTCTCCAAGTAATCTTGGCCCACTTTACTGTTTGAATGAATCAGAAAGACTGCACAAGTAACTTTTTAACCTAACATATGCTTCTCATTCAACTTTTAAATCTTTCTTCTCTATTATGTAATTAGTTTTAGTGCTTCCTCATAGATATATATGCTCTGTTATGTTGCTGTTTTAACAAGAGATGGGCGTTGAACAGCACAACATATCATTCTTTCCAAACAAAATGGAGAATATTGTTTTCTTGGCGTTGCCAAACACCACCCAAATCCCAACTGCAACAGGGGAAAAAAACCTTAGTCATAATAGTTCTAAAAGCTGTATTTTCTTGATATCTAACTTGACAATTTATATTCATATAGAATATTGGACAAAATTTTTTACAATTATCGTAAACAAATTATTCAAACTAAACATGTAATTCAATCCAATTTTAATATAAAAGATATTTATATATAGAAACAACTATCTCAACTTTTTTAGATATTATTATTTATTAAAATCTAAATATTTAAAAAATTTTCGTGCATCGCACGGGCAAAGAACTATGAGCAAGATAAGCGTATTCTTTTTAAATATGTGTGAACAAGGATTTTTTTGGGAGTATACTTCTTAACTCACCTTTCAGATGCAATATTTCAGGTAAAGGGATGCTTTTTCTAATAGATGAAACAACATGTATTTCTTATTAAAAGTTAGAGGATTTGGGCAACTTTGTGAAATAATGGGATTTAGGGGAGCTTTTCTTTATCTGATGAAGGCATTGGAAACATGACTAATTCATATTGCTTTTCTGTATCTCTTTTGTAGACTTTTTGATTCAGATCTTTTGGATTTTATATAGTTCAGTTCTTATAGAACTTATGGTTTCAAGAAATCCATCAATAACTGATTGTTCATTATAAATTTTTTTTTGTTAAAGTCTACATTCATCTTCTTTAATATAGCCCATTTTTCCTTAATATGTCAGTCAGTACTTGATCTGTATCATCAATGGATGGAAAAATTATTGATCAGGAAGGGGAAGTAGCATTTAACCAAATTAACCAAACTCGAGCCTTGGGCCTATAAAGCATGTAAAAATAATAAATGATTTGTCGATTTGCTATTATGTATATTCATGTTGCGGATAAACGCTTTGATTTTTATTGGCTTCACTGAGTTTTCTGTCTCTGAGCCTAAGAAAAAACATTTGAAAAGTGTATATTTTATTAAGTATCTAATTAGTTTTGATCTTTTCTGATAAGTTCTCATTTGGTCAAGCTCAGTTGTGGAACTTGAGCTCAAATTTCTGAATCAGAAAATGGAACAAGAATGCATGGATAAGAGTATTGTTTGCATGTGCACAAATATGTTGGGATTATATAATTGAATGCATAGATCTATTTTTGAAGGGCTTAAGAAAATGATAGATAAAATTTGCACCTGTTAAAATTCTGAAATGTATAGTTTGGAGCCTACCAAGACCACTGAGGACATATAAATTAGCCGACCAGGAATACTCATACTTTAATGTGCATGTTAGACACGCTATTACTTTCAGTAGCAAAGATTTTTTTAAAAAATATTTTAGCTTGCATAACAGTGATTGGGAAATACTTAGGAGCACTTTTACATAAAAAGTACTTCATGATTGACAATAATCTATCTTCTTCTTCTACTACTTTTTTTTTTTTACAAACACCCATGATTAAGTACATTTAGAGCTAGCTTGCTGACATATATCCCGATTTAAGCAGAGAGAATTTCTTGGGTAGTGTCTGATAGCCTGCTACACAATATAACATAAAAGGTAGATAACTAACCTTTTATCAGCTCTTAGTAAAAGGTGATACCTAAAATGTACTTTTTATGTAAAGGATGCAGAGCTGGGAAGGCAGCTGGATGGGGTTTGCTTGCTTCTGCATGAGGCTTAAAGGTGTTTGTTTATAGTGTGTTCATAGATGCAGCGGCAGTGAGCACTTTGTCCATTCTCTCTCACGCATGTGGTTATGGCCAAAAATGTAGGTAGCGGTTATGGGTTTTGCATGTTTCGTAGAGGGGACTAAAATGATCTACCAGTTGGAATAACCAGATTGATGTACAACCCCATGTCCAGAAAATCAAATCTAAGACATGCAGGCAGGGACCTTGGGCTGCCTATACTACCTGGTATAAAAGAATTGCCTCTTTTCTTAACTACAAATGAAGAGTTATCAAACAGGGTTAAAACATATAAAAACAATCAATATCACATTTGTATAAAAACTTGAAAGTAAACAAAATGACAAAAAAAAATGTTTTACCAGACACGAAGTAGAAGGGTCAACAGTTAGATGCAGTTCAAATTATACAGATAAAAAGACTAATATGAGTACAAGTCTAAAAAGACAGGGCTGGAATGCCCACTACTGCTATTATATGCTCAGAAAAATCTGAATGGATTCTCCTTGAGTTTTATGCCCATCTGTGTTATCATTCATTTATCACTGTGTTTCCCATTTCTTGGGGGAACATTTTTGAATATAGGCAATTAAGTAGGACTTCTATTAATTTTTAATAAAGTGAAGGTTTGGAGCATAAAAAATACTAGCTCTTGAGTCTGAAAGCAGGCAATTGTGCTAGGATAAGTTCAGTTATGGCAGAAAAGTGCAAGATTTGTTTTGCATTGGCAGTTGAACAGAAAAAAGTGGTCCTCCCCGCACCCATTGGCCCTTAAAAGCTTAGAAATATGCAATAGCTCAGAGTAGATCATATATTTTGAGTGTTATGCTGTTTTTGGAGTTTCTAGATTTACATTTCTGTCATCTACTATTTTCCAACAACTCCTTTCTAGATCATTAATTAATTTTTTATATCCTTCTTTGTGTCTTTGGTTTCCTTCCATCTTTGTTTTCTTTTGCCCTCTTTTCTCCCTGGGGCCCTTCTTTGTACTTTCTGTTAAATAGAATGTGTTTCTAAATATTACGTATTAAGTAGGACTTCTATTAATTTTTAATAAAGTGAAGGCAATTGTGCCTGGATAAGTTCAGTTATGGCAAAAAAGTGCAAGATTTCTCTAGCTCACTAAGCTTATGATTCATCCTCTTTTTGCAGGTTTTGTTATCCAACTTAGATCAATTGCTTGCTCCTGATAAACCATGCCATAGTAGTTTGTGGTGAGAGTCATTGCATTTTCATTCTTCAATTTTATATTTGAATGCATTGATAAATATGTAATGATGGCTGGCAGTGGGTATGCATCTTGCATAAATATGTAATGATGGCTGGCAGTGGGTATGCATCACAGAAAAAACTTCCCGAAAAGTAAAAAAAGAGTTCAGTTTGCAGAAGATAAAGAGTTGTGTTTCCAGTTAACTGGCTCTATTATGTAATATTTTAATAGGTAAACTGCTGCACTTAATTAGTGAGAAGTTGAGTTCCCAGTTTACTAGGCAAATTAAATTATTTTTTTAAATTAACTCCCTTAATTAAGGCTCTTAAGGTTTTAGAGGTTTTCTTAGTGTGTCTAATTTTTTCGTAAGCGAAATGATCAGAAATTAATCTACATTACTGCTTATCTTTAGTTATGTTTAAGATTTTTCAGTGGTATCCTTTTCAATATTTTTGTGTGTCCCTGATCTTTTTCTGTCTACTTTCTTCCCGTTTGGAAGATTGGAAGTCTCAATTAAAAGTGCCTCGCGCTCGCATCGTCGAGCTTGCAGCCTTCCCGTCGCAGCCTCACAGTCGCCATTTTCAGAGAGATACTTAACGGTTTTCCCCCGATTTTTTTTTTATTCATATAGAATCTTAGACAAATTTTTTTACAATCATCGTAAAAAATTATTCAGACTAAACATATAATTCAATCCAATTCAATATAAAAGATATTTATATATTCAAACAGTTTACTATTTTAAATATTATTATTTATTAAAATTTTAATATTTAAAAGCTTCCCGTGCATTGCACGGACAAAGAACTAGTTTTAAATATATATCTCTCATATCTTCATATTATATATAGTGGATAGGACTGATCGAATCGATATTCAGACGAAATGGGAGTCCTCTAAATATGGTGCAAATCGAAGCGTCCCGCACTAATTATTTCAGTTTATATTTAAATTTAATATTTTTTTAAAGAACAAAAAAGGAAAGAAAAGATATGATACTGGGCCAACTGTGCATGGGACAAGTACGATTCAGATGTGCTGTACTGGTTTAATCCGATACGCCTATTACAATGATATTATACTTTATACCTCCTAAAATAAGAAAAAAAATGTCAAAATGGAAGAAATATTCTAATATTATATAAATAGAACTATTAAAGATTGATTAAAAATATTCAAATATTCTATTATCTCTCTCTCACGGAAAGGAAGACCCTTGCCCACTCGCTGCTCTGCTGCTGCTGCTGCTGCTCCGCCCACCACCAACACGCAAAAAATTTAGTACTTGTTTCGAAACGAGGCTTCAGACAGAGAGAGAGAGAGAGAGAGAGAGAGAGAGAGAGAGAGAGAGAGAGAGAGAGAGAGAGAGAGAGAGAGAGAGAGAGAGAGAGAGAGAGAGAGAGAGAGAGAGAGAGAGAGAGAGAGAGAGAGAGAGAGAGAGAGAGAGAGAGAGAGAGAGAGTTATGGAGATGGAGAACAGAGTTTACAGTAGAGAGAGGAGAGAGAGAGACCTGGAAAAGGGGTTCTTAAAAGAAAGATGGAGGGGAAGACGAAAAAAGTCGAATTGGTATGTTGCTCAGGTCAGGCGGGTACGAACCCCTAGAGAGAGTTATGGAAATGTAGAATAGAGTTTACAGTAGAGAGAGGAGAGAGAGAGTTATGGAGATGTAGAACAGAGTTTACAGTAGAGAGAGGAGAGAGAGAGAGAGAGACATGGAAAAGGGGTTCTTAAAAGAAAGATGGAGGGGAAGACGAAAAAAGTCGAATTGGTATGTTGCTCAGGTCAGGCGGGTACGAACCCCCATCATCCCCGCTTCCGCTGTTCCTCCCCAAGACGGCCTTCGCTAACCGAGTCCAGCGGATTCAAATGACGAAAGTGAAACCTCCCCCGAGCCCCGGGTCTTGTTTTGTGGATAATCAATAGTCAATACTAGATATTCATATTCTTGCGTTTGTACCGCCTTGCCTGCCTTCGTTTGCATAGATATCCAGCCATTTTTTTTTCTAACCATTGTTAAAAGTATGGTTAGTCTTGCCACTGCGATCTAAGATGAGTGTGTGCCTTGGCACATTGGGGATGGATCCTCGCCTCTCCGCTTAAGGCAGTCCTCTCTCCATCCCTATGCAGAGAAGAAAATCTATCTCTACTCCGTTGTTGATTACTTGAGCCGTTGAAACCGCTCTACTAATGTGCCTCTCTACTCTCTTTCTTGTAAAAAAGAAGATCTGCCATTGTTGGAGCTGTCATACTACTCTACAGTTGTTGTTTGCACGCGAGGGTTGGAGGGGGATTAGAGTAGAGAGGGGGTGTAGAATGGAGAGATGGAGAGGGAGGGCGTCGAAGTAGAGAGAGGGAGAGGGAAGGTAGAGGAAAATCATAGTAAAAATAGAGGAGGGAGCATGCAAGAGGGGTGTAGATTGTAGATAGAGGGGGCAACTCAGTGTGTTACATATCGTAACGTATTGATGGGTCACGAAGAATGCGAGTCTGGGCGATCCGTTGGCATAACGAGTTGTGGTCAAAAGATATCAAATCAAATGGGTCGAGCATACTCGATTTGTACCATCTTATAGATTAACCGATCTATAAGACGGTGGATTGATTAATTTTTTTATTTTATTTGAATTTTTATTATAAAAAATTTAATTATAAAATATATTTCAATTCGTATTATATTTGAAGCTCTCCGATCTAGTGTTCTTCTTCGAATACCAATACCGTCGATGAAAAGTTTTAACAGCCCATGTATGATCCACTAAATTAATTTTTGATTTGAGATTGATTTTATTGTATAACGATGTAGTAGAGTTGAGAGTTAAATGTTCGTTCGAAGATTGAATTTATTATATGAAGATTTACAAATCCCTTGAAATTAATTTCCACCTTTTTTTTAAGTAACGGTTATACTACTAAAAAATTACTCGTAATGCTGTCGAATGGCAGAGCTATCAATTTTTAAAAAGAAATATTTATTATATTTTTAATGTAATTTATATCTTCTTACTAACTAATATAGTGTCAACACATGCAGGAGGTCAAAAACCAGCTAGAAACATATTAACTAATATGATAAGTATTTTTTCCCAAGATCTTACATATCACTTGGCACATTGCTATTGACAGATAGGACCCAATACCCAATCTAGCATATATAGCCACCTTCTGCTTCAACTTCTGTTCGCCGGCGACGTTGCAGCTGGCTCTGCGTTCTGCTCCACCATTTGTTCGCAACTGGACCCACGTTCTGCTCCAGTACCTTCTGTTCGCCGTCGACCTCACATCTTCTGGTTCCTCCCTTTTCTTTCCTCCCTCTGTCTCTTCTTCTCTGAAGATTTTCCCCATTTTCCCAGTCGTATCCTTTCTTCTCCACCTCCCTAAACCCTAGCCCTGGTCGATTTGCGTACGGCTAGACCCTCACATACCTCCATGGGTCCTCCCCGTGCTTTCGCCCAGCATCCGCAGTAGCCCACAGCCCCCAACCCTCCACCAGCAGTTCTCTCCCCGTCCATGGTTTCTGTTTGGTTGTAATTACTCCCCCCTCCCGGGTTCTTTGAAGTTGTTTGACCATTTCCTGTCAGTTTTGCCCCCTTTTTCATCTGGTTCTCTGTCCATATCCTCATCTATGACAAGATGGACCACTCTCCCTGCAGGCCAGCCAACCCCTCCCCCCTGTGTTTTCCCAGATCAGATCTGCCCGGTGTTGGAGGAGATGGCGCTGCAGGTGGAGAAGACTACCTCTGGCCGGGAGTACAAGGTGAAGGACATGTCACAGGCGGACTTCGGCCGCCTCGAGATCGAGCTTGCGGAGGTCGAGATGCCCGGCCTTATGTCCTGCCGCGCCGAGTTCGGGCCCTCCCAACCTTTCAAGGGTACACGCATCTCCGACTCCCTCCACATGACCATCCAGACCGCCGTCCTCATCGAGACCTTCACTGTTCTCGGCGCTGAAGTCCGCTGGTGCTCCTGCAACATCTTCTCCACCCAGGACCACGCCGCCGCCGCCGCCATCGCCCGCGATAGCGCCGCCGTCTTCGCCTGGAAGGGGGAGGCCCTCCAAGAGTACTGGTGGTGCACTGAGAGGTTCCTCGACTGGGGCCCCGAGGGCGGCCCCGACCTCATCGTCGACGACGGCGGTGACGCCACCCTGCTGATCCACGAGGGCGTCAAAGCGGAGGAGGAGTTCGAGAAGACGGGGAAGCTGCCCGACCCCAGTTCCACCGACAACGCTGAGTTCCAGATCGTGCTCGGCCTGATTAGGGACGGGCTTAAGGTCGATTCCCGGGCTTTAAGAATTTCCCTTTCTTTAGTTTTCTGTTGTCTTATTATGCGAAGCAGAATTGGATGATGTATCCATCGGTATTGAACCGATGGCGGTGGCAGTTGGTAGAGATAAAGAGACAAGATCCTTTGTGCCTTAAAAAAAAGACCACTCTCCTTGATGGGTTGTAAAACTTGGATATTTAGCTTATCGAGGGTGTTTCCCATACACTGGGGGTGGGGGGTGTGGTGTATACTGGGTTCCTACTGATCTCCCTTCCATTTTCTTTGTTTCCGACTGAGTTCTCTCTTCGGAACACTGATGGTCTCCCCACCACCCCTCCCCCAGTGTATGGGAAACACACGTCAATTGATAGTTTAATGTGCATGTTAAACATGTTATTACTTCGTTTGAGGCTTTTTAAACAGGGGCAAATCATTTGTTTCTGCCCATTTGATTTTTTTATGTCATGAGTTTTTAAAGCATAGGTTTTTAATTTGTATTATATTATCGGGGCTTTCCATTGAAATATTCTAAATGTTCTAATTATTTTGTAATTAGTCTTCCCTGAATACTTATTTTCTAATTATCATTGTGCAGGGAAAGTAGCCTACTACTCAAGGAATGTCCACTTAATCACTGCCTCAACAGGTATTTGCTTTAACAAGAGTTCAAAGTTTTTGAAATTATTACCTTATTTTTCCCTTAATATGTTTACAATGGTTGAAATGTCATTATCAACAACTTATTTTGCCCTTTATATCAAAAGTATGTAATTTTGTTTGATGCAATTTCGTTTCATTATCAATACAATATGCATTTTAATGAGCAATTAATTGGTTCTGCCCATTTGTTTTTTTATCTTTTGAGTTTTAAGATAATGATTTTGTGTGATTTGTTAACTTAGTTTGGTTGATAATAGCTATATATATATTGTCTTCTTATCTTAGCTTAAGTTATTGATGTTAACCTCCCAACAAATTTCATGAAATTATAACATCAAAGTTTGAGGCTTTTTAAAAAGGGGCAATTAATTGGTTCTGCCCATTTGTTTTTTTTTATGTTATGAGTTTTAATAATGAACTCTCTGATTTTTTATGTCATGAGTTTTTAAAAGACAGATTTTGAATTTGTATTATATTACCAGGGCCTTCCATTGAAAATATAATTTTGATGTGCATGTCACCATTTGCATTTTATATAAATGTTTTACATTTCATAGAAATAGAGTGATGGAGAAATAGTTTTTCTCTTATTCCAAACATTTACATTTCATAGAAATGAAATAGAGTGATGGAGAATTACTTTTTCTCTTATTCCAAACATTTACATTTCATAGAAATAGAGTGATGGAGAAGTAGTTTTTCTGTTATTCCAATGTATAAGATTGGGAAATACTTGGGAGGACTATAGCAATTATAGTTGTGCCTAAAAGCCAACTAACTTCCATAATCACATGCATGAACTTGAAATTAACCTCACAAGTTATTAACTGAATTATATCATCTTAAAGTGCTTTTTGATGTTAACCTCCTAACAGATTTACTGAAATTATTTCATTTTCTTCAACCTAACAAGCTTACCTTTTTCCAACAACTTCTTCCTAGATCATCTACTCCATGTCTCCAACCAGTGAAAATGTGATAAAGAAAGAAAGCAATTGAACCTAATTGAACAAGTGATGAATTAACTAATCTACTGGTAATGGTGGAAAATGGGAGGGTACATATCATCACAGAAGCAAAAAAAAAGGGCAAGCACAGTGCAAGAACCATTAGTGCACCCTCCCATTTTATCCCTATTCTAAGTTGGTGCATTTCATTTTAATGTAGATATGTTTGCACATTGGAAATTGTTCCCATTATTAAAATTGATCATATAAAATGATAGCCAAACTTACCACATTGTATGGAGCAGAGTGCTGGGCTACTAAGAAAAGTCATCTTGACATAAAAAAAGAAGCAGCTGAAATGATAAAGCTATATGTGCAGGAACACAGGAATATGTTGTACCTCCAGTGACCTCCAGATTGATCATCTCCTCAAACAGTTATTTTCTTGGAGTCATCTATTTTTGGGCGCCCTAATTCCTTCATAGGATTGACTTTCTAGGATGTCATCTTCTTTACTCATTTATTTTTCAACATATGCCTTATCAGTTTAACAGAAAATTATATTTTTACAGGTTAAGTGTGTGTGCTTTAAAGCAAGAAACATTTCTGTTTAGTTTATATAACTTAATATAAGTTAATTGTATACATTCCTTTTTCTCTTTATTTTTTACTTTAATTTTTTATTATTTGAATCCCCCCATATCTGCCTTTGCAATATCAATCTCTATTTCATGTTTTGAATTGTTTTCAACTAACATCTGCCTTTGCAATAGCAATCTCTATTTCATGTTTTGAATTGTTTTCAACTAACATCGCCGTGCATCGCACGGGTGTCCAACTAGTCTATCTTATCTATCTTATACTACTAAAACACAGTTTTGGCCTGGACACATGGCACCACCAGGGGTCCCTGCAGCAGTTTTTTTTTTTTTTTTCCCAAAATGGGAGGGACGGGAAACTTGTAACATTTTTTATTTTATTTTTTCAAATGAGGGCAGCTGCCCACAAGGCCGGCCGGCCGCCTGTTTGAAAGCAGGCCACCCGCCTGTTTTCAAACAGGCAAGCGGCTCACGCCCGCCCCTTTTTAAAATTTTTTAAAACTTTTTAATTTTTTACAAGTTTTTAAAATTTTAAATAAATAAATAAATAAATATATTTATACTCGTGCATCGCGGTTCACACTCGCCTCTTTTAAAAAATTATTAAAACTTTTTAATTTTTAAACTTTTAAATATTTTTTATAAGTTCTTGATATTTTAATTTTTTTATATATTTATACCTGTGCATTGCACGGAAGGAGAACTATTATTCTAATAAAACTCAGTTTTAGATGTACATGTGGCAGAAGCAGAGTCTATCTAAATCCCGCCAAAACTGAGATATGCTTTCTTTTCCTCTACTTCTCTTCCTCCCTCCCTGCGATGCTTCCCCTTCGCTTTCTGCCATACCCCTCCGATTCCCGGTGAAAAGCTACAGACGTTTGGCCTTCCCATGTCTGTCCGCCAATTCCCGGTGAAGATGGTGTGGCCGATTTTGAACTCGCCTTCGCACTCTCCCAGTCTCAGCATCTTCACCGCCCTCGCCCTCGCCACTTTATCCGAACAGGCCAACTCCTTTCTAACATTTCACCTTGGCTCTCTCTCTCTCTCTCCCCCTGCACCTCCTCGCCTCCTCCAACGACAGCACCCGCAGCGGCGTCAACGCAGCAGCTCCTCCACGCCCAGGCGCCTGCGAAGGCCTAGCCCTCATCCTCCAATGGGGGCTTCTCCACCCCGTCTACTACTATGGTCCCGAGCACGGCCCCTACATCTCATTTTTGCAGTTACACAATCGTCTGCGCCCCTTTAACATCCTCCTCCGACCCCTTCTTCTCCTTCGCCTCCTCCTCCAATCCGTTCCGACGATGACGAAGCAGAAGAGGGCCGCCGTCGAAGACCTATCAGCCGTGCAAATCCACAAGCACAGTCATCTGGAGAAGCCGGCCGGCGCCGATTGGTCGAGCCTGCCGGCTCTGGCCATCTATCTCATCATGAAGTCCCTGCTGCCTGCATTCCCCAGAATCCCCACTGACGTCTTCTCGGCGGCGCACGTTTGCAGGGCATGGAGGTCGGTGTTGGGGGTCTGCAGAAGAGACATGTCGTCCATGCCCCCCCCTCGCCGTCCATGAGGACCTCGCAGCTTATCCTGCTGTGAAGGCTGAGGGGCACTGGCGGCTTGAGGGGCGGGAGCCTCCACTCGGCGCAGCACACCCGTGGACCTGAGCAGGGATCCTGGGCGCTTCACATGGTCACCTCTTCGTGGTCGACGCCGAGGCCGAGCACTCACTGAGCCAGATCTTCCTCGAAGCCGTTGCAGCCGTCACTGGGGAGGAAACCCCTGTGATCCATCTGCCGTGTCTACCGGGGAGCACTCACCTGGACATCTCCGGCGCTATTGTCTCCCTCTGCTTCCCTTCACTGTGCCGATGTGCATCAATAGTTTGGAGACCAAATTTTTAATCCTTACAGGTTTACAATAGACAGAGGTTTATGTACTGAAGAATTTATTTAATTTCTTTTTGTAGCTGTATTAATTTCATAAAACTTAAGGCTTTCAGACATTGCCTTGTGTTTATTATAAGCCATTCGACATCTTAGCTTGATAAAAATGTCGTATGGCTTCATTTGACTTTGTGGGATTAATTGGAGAAATATCAAGTGATTGTATCCAATGCATCTGTCCTTGTGATGAATGTCAACGTTGTTTCTCTCTATTAATCATCTTTTTATTGATGCAGGCTGTTCAAGTTATCCGATCATTGACGCAAAACAATCAAGGGCAACGATACCTGAACGTCGAACAAATTCAAAACGAAAACATAAAATTCAGGTTCCATTGCAAAAACTTGATATTTCTGGTGCTGGATAAAAACAGTTTTTAAAATTATTTACTTGCTGAATTGTGTTTATATATATCCAAAGCATATAGGATGTGCTTTGCATGTCCCACTTAATTGTATAGGCATCTTAAAAGTATTGAACATGCCATATATGATGAAAATATGCCATGCTCAGTTAAATTGTCTGCCATTAGGAAAAAACATGCACCTACTTGGTTAAATATGCATAATAAACAACATACTTTCATCATTCAACATATAAGGTTTTAAGTAGCAGGTTCTTAAGGTAGCAGGTCTATAAGGTAATCTGCAATCTAAAGACTATCAAAGTTAGTAACATGTTTATAAGGATTTTAAGTAGGATTTCCTTGGACTATCAAAGTTTGGGACAGCTCAGAGGAGATATCCTGACAGGAATTTATGTGTATGTCGGATGATGCAGAAGCAGGTGAAAAATTCACATATATCCTCACATGATTTTTTTATTTGATTTTCCTGTCTTCATTCCCCTTGAAGTTCTAAAGACAACAGATGCCCAATCATGACCCAAATTGTATCCTCCTTCAGTCCTTTGTATCTTCATATTGGCAAGCAATTATTGTTTCATGTTCCAAAATGACTCCTGGGATAATGCTCTAATGTTGTTGTTGATGATGATGATGATTCCAAATTCCAAAATGACTCCCGGCAAAAGAAGCACCACTCTGCAGTTTCAGGGGAAGTACAGAAAAAAATAGCTCACACTTAATTTGGTTTCTTAACTACATATTGGTGGATGAAATTTGCCACCATTCTGTCCATGGGTTCATTTTAATGTGTCTCTGTGTTTTTTAGTGGAAGGTTTATTGGGGGTTTGTTTATTTTAAAACACTCACAGGATGACTAGAAAATTTCTGAACTTCTTATAATCGGTAGAACTAAAAATCCCCAACTGAGAAGCTGCAGTGGCCAATGTCCTCCCATCTGATAGCCAAGAAAATTATCATATCATTACTGAAGATGGATCATTTATATAGAAAAAAGAATCTTTGACTGTCAAGGTATATTGTTTCAGAGATTTCAAAAATAGTTTTAGCAGTCTTATAATTTACTAACCATATTATAGCAGTCCTCTCACAGTTGCCCCTGCATTTGCCCTTGAGTGTTTTATAGAATTTTATTATCGTGAGAGACCATTAAGTGTGTCTTTTTCTCTATCACTTTTTTATAATTTTTGTTTAATTTGTTAGAATTATCCACACTACTTATACAAATCTGCCTTTCTTATGCCTCTGTGATAGATACCATTAAGTGTGGCTTTCTTAAAATTTTTTCTATTGAACATGGTTGTTTGATTATTTTCTCCCTCAAGTTATTAAACTTTTCTCTATCTGTTTTATAGACTTTTCTCTATCTGTTATGTTATTTAATCGTTTGAGGCTTTTTAAAAAGGGGTAATTAATTGCTACTTCCTAACTCTGTTAATGACATTTCAATTGTCTTATCTTATTCAGATTTGCTTTAACAATATCATTTTCTTTTTCTGACTATTCATTTTTGTTGTGTTTAAAAGAATTTGACAAAACCTTATTTTGCCCTTTATATGTTCACAATGGTTGAAATGTCATTATCATCAACTAATTTTGCCCTTTACATCAAAAGTATGAAATTTCATTTGAGGCCTTTTAATGTGCATGTTAAACATCCTATTACTTCGTTTGAGGCTTTTTAAAAAGGGGCAAATCATTGGTTCTGCCCATTTGAAATTTTTATGTCATGAGTTTTTAACAATAGTTTTAAGAAGAGGTCTTAGTTCCCATAGGTAGACTCTTTTTTTTGGGGGGGGGTTCCTAGCAGGTAGTCTATTGCTGCCAAATAAAAGATGTCTCCTCATTTGATCCCTGCATACAGATAAGGAAATCTTCAGTGTCATCCCTTTTTGATCAGCCATCAGCAAAACATAAGGAATTCTTTGATGTCATTCAATATCAGCATAAGAAACTCCTCCAAAAACACCAACTTGAACCCATGTTACCAAGCTTTATCAGTTTTATTCTATATTACTCATTTAATTTTCAACATATGTCTTATCAGATTAACAGAAAAATATATTTTTACAGGTTAACTGTGTGTGCTTTAAAAGTGAAAGGGTCATCCTTGCTGAATCTTGCCTTGGGCAGTGTGTGTTCAAAGGTACATTTGCTAATCCCTACCAGTTTCATTTTCTTTAAGCAAAGTTCAAAGTTTTCAGACTTAATTTCTCTTGCATCTCCTAAGAAATGTTAATTTTCTGTATTAATAGTAAAGCGTGGAATAAATTGGAGGTAAAGTATTTGGTTTCAAGTTTTGATTTTTTTTTTAAAAGATAAGCAGTTATGAGCATTGACTTAAACCTTTCTGACAATTTGATCAACAATTTCCTTTTGCTTTATTCCAACTGCCGTGGCCAATAAGTTCTTGGAAGTATCTGCACTTCTCTGATTTCAGAAACAACATTTTAATAAGATTGTAAAGAATGCAAAATAAGAGGGGCTTTAATATTCATTATGATGCAAGTGATGTGTGATGTAGACTAGACTGGAGCTTGAAATTAGATGTGCATGACATCATTAAAATGGACTATGACAGTCATTAGCACAAACCTCATTTTCATCCATTGATAGGAAATGAGCGACATCATTTGATTATAGTCATTTAGTTCTATATAATTGTTATTAAGTAAACTTGCTAGCTTAATGTGCTTATGTTCCTAATATATATATAGTTTGTATATTGTGGGTCTGAGTTGCTGGAAATAAAGGAGTCTGTCACAATATATCAACGTCAGGTTTAAACCTAATGTTGGAAATATAAAATTTCAATGGGGACAAAGCAGCTGTTGGTCGTGGATTCAGAAAAGATTGAAATAGTGGTTGGGCTTTTATACAGAGGAAATAGCATAGCAGGTTCACCGCCCTCACAGAGATAAAGTATCTGATAGAAATAGCATATTATCTGATAGTCACTGCCCTCACAGAGATAAAGTGAAGGTTTTAGTTATTTAATATCAATCACAAGGAGATGTCCATGTTGGCCTATTAGTGAAAGACTAACAAAGCATATCATTACCTGCTTGCTGGCAACTTCCAGAGGGTGTATCACAAGGTTTCAAAATTTCATAAGGGTGCTTAAAGAATTTTGCTGCCACCAAAATGGCATTGTCACACACATTTCTCAAGGATTTTCGTACATAAAGAGTGGCTTAGTGGTTATGGCCTTCCACGTTCATCTAAGTGACCAAGGTTCCAATACCCACCTCCACATTACCTACCAAAAGAATTCCAAAGCATTTCTGAGCATGTTTTTTATGAAGACAATTTCATTTATCGCACAAAAACTCATCAATGGTGGAACAGCAAAAAAGGCACCTTCTGATATCTGGTTGGAGTGTCTTTGTGGGAGCATGTAAACTGGTGATTCTGTTCTCTTCATTAGGTAATAAATCTTAACATGCAGAAATCATGTCGTTCATTTGAACATGCAGCATGTAAACTGTTTTCTGACATGTACAAAGGAGAAATTGCAAATAAAATGAAGTAGATATGATAGTTGTTTGATGACTTGATCAATGGGCATATTCCAAACAGCCAACCATTTACTGCAGTTATTCTTTCTTCCTTCATCCTGACCTAGAAATAAACCAAAGACAGAAGAATTCTTCCTCCCTTCTGAGATGCTTAGATGTGCTCAGAGATAATATACAATTTGGTCATGTTTTGCTAATATCCTTACTAATACATACCTTTATAACTTTAATTTTATGCAAATAAAAAGGACAAAGAACCTTTGAAAAGGGAGAAGAACTTTATATCTTTACTAATACATTACCTGGTGTATATTACAAAGAAGTTTATGCCTTCAGTAGCAAAGAAGCTTCTCTAATAAGTCTCCTAGCAACAAAATGTGATTTCAGATTATAAAGTGGTGTGTTCAAAAGGTGTTATATGCATATAATAAACAATTTTGTTAGATGTTTAAGGTGTTGTAAGGTGTTATTTACATATATTTCAATTTTAATATCATTTCATAAGATGTTCTCTTCATTTTATTATCCTTCTTATGTTGTTTTCCACCTGCACTCCTTTATTATGTTCATTGATTTTTTTTTTGGTTCATACAAACTTCATTGTCTGGTGCTTATAGAGTTTATGGAATTTCTGTATTTAAGCGATGATTAGGGAGGTTAATTTTTAAAATGCTTAGTTTTTTCAGGCTCCTGGAGCACATCAACGATTGGGTGTACATTGCATACATGGGGCTGGGTTCTAGAACATAAGCTTAAGCAGAAAAATGCACAAAATTATTGAATTTTTCCAGGACAGCCAAAAGGGCACCTTCTGACATTTTAGTTTTGTCATTACATATTTTTCCCCACTATATATATATATAGCAGTCATAGTAGCTTCATAACATCCATGATCAGCAATGGTGTCTAATAACATTTAGAATATGCATGATTTCACCTGTCATATGATTGACCCATTGAGATATTAGAAAACAAAGCAACTTCGTGAAAAAACAATCATCCTTTTAGAACCAAGATACTCATGCCTCTTTTTTATATAGATAAAGATGTTGGGGAAGTTGTATTTTCTTGACATCTAACTTGAAAATTTATATTCATATAGAATCTTGGACAATTTTTTTTACAGTCATCGTAAAAAAAAATTCAGACTAAACATGTAATTCAATCCAATTTCAATATAAAAGATATTTATAAAGAGTAACAACTAACTATGTTAATTTTCTTAGATAATATTTTTAATTAAAATTTAAATATTTAAAAATTTTCCGTGCATCGCAAAGGCGTGACACCTTGGTGATCCTGGATATCATGGATCTACTTTACACCTCCAACCTGCTGCGACTACGGTAGGCAAACCCTGGTGGCGACCATCCGACCCAGCCAAAATGGTTTTTTCTTCTTCTTCTGCAGTACTGTAGCGCAACAGTAATCACACTGTTGCGCTACAGTAATCACTATTCATTCTAATTCTTTCTTTTTTTGTTGGTTTTAATTTTGTATTTTAAGATCAGATTGTGTAATATTAGTTGTTTTGATTTATAATTGTTTTATTAAAATATAAAAATATATGTGGTTACTGTAGCGCAACAGTAGTCACTATTCATTCAAATTCTTTCTTATTTTTTTTAGTTTTAGTTTTTTATTTTAAAATCAGATTGTGTAAGATTAGTTGTTTTGATTTATAAATTTTTTATTAAAATATAAAAAAATAACATAAAACAACTTAAAATAGAAAAGAAATAAACATTAGATACAATATTTCTTTTTTGTGACCCTTTGATTGAAAAAATGAAGTTAAGATTTGTTCATGGATATTATATTATTTTTTAAATGAATTTTTTAATATCTGATAATATTTTTTCATGATTTCTGTTTGGACCAAAAAGTAGAAACATGTTGTACAAAAAGTGTGATGTTCTTGGTTATCTTGAAGTCTTCTACGCAGAAACACCAAACATACCACCGACAGAAGCTTCACGAGATGAGAAAAGCGACTGGAGCAACTATGCATATATTTATGCATATATTTATTTTAGGAATTTTAGTTTTGATATTCAATTGTAAGCTTCATATGAGTTATTTGATCTTAAATCATTACTTATCTAGATTAGCATTCAATAACTTATTCTTTTGTATTTATTTTTTAAAATAAAGTAGAGACATTATGTTGTTACTGTGTTGTAACGTTTAAGAATCTTATTGTGTTGGATTTTGAATTTTTTAGGATCATTTTATTATATTAAATTCTTCATATTATTATAATATTTTTTTCTTGAGATATATAATTAAAATTATATTAATTATAAATTTTATTTTTTAAAATCTTAAAAAATATCGTGCATCCCACGGATGTCCAATTAGTAATATGACTAAACAACAAGTTTATGTGGCATCTAATAATTGGGTTGCCATTTTATCACTCCTCATGTGATGGGTGTCACATGAACTATTGCCTAGTTATATTACACTTAGGCACCATTCTGGAATATAAATATGTGATTTTACTTTTTTAAAAACTAAAATCACCCAAAAAAACTCATGAAGATCAGTTTTTGAGGCTCTAAATCCAAAATCTCATTATTACCTCTCTTCTCTCTATCTCTCTCCACTTTTTCTCCTCTTTTTCAAAATCTACTTTTGAAAATTTTTTAATTACTTTTCTCATTTGAAAACTAGAGTGAGAAAGAGTGAGATTTAAATGATTGAAATTCCAAATATCCTTTTCTCACATTATTTTCAAAAGATGCCTTAAAGTACAATATAGAAGTGTATTAAATCTTTCTCTAAACACAAAATCCCCTTTGTAAACATAGTAATTAGGATTAAGCTCCTCATTTTAATGCTTACTCGTTCCTATATTAAAATCTTCAAAAGCGTACCATCTCTAAAGGAGCGGCTGGTGGTGGGGGTGGTGGGTTGGGATGACGGAGGAGCAGCTGGTGGTGGGGGTGGTGGCGGCGCATAACCTGATGCCCAAGGACGGGCAGGGGTCGTCATCGTCGTTCGTGGAGGTGGAGTTCGAGCACCAGCAGTAGCGGACCAACGTCAAGCACAAGGACCTCAACCTACCGGACCCTGCGGACCTCCCCTACCGCGCCATCGACGTGGGGGTGTACAACGAGTATATTAACGAGTAACTAATCGCGTATTTTAACGAGCATATTATCGAGTATCTTAACGAGCTGTTCGCGATCGTATTCGAGTCGAGCATATCTCTGTTCAAGCTCGACTCGTTTATGAATCGAGCTTATATTTTTGTTCAAGCTCAGTTCGTTTATCTAATAAACGAGTCGAGTCGAGTTTTTATCGAGCCGAGTTTCGAGCTACTTGTCGAGTGTATTGGTTCATTTGCAACCCTACCCCCACTTAGGTTACCAGCGCTTAGGTTACCAGCCCGATTGGGCCTGGCGCCTTGGCCGATCTGCCATCGCCGCCGACTGGTTCCGTAGCCTCCGCCGCCCTCTTCTTCCTCCGTCGAGCTCCCTGTGTTGCCCCTCCTGACCACCTCCGCTCTCGGGCGCTCCTTCCGCTATCACCTCGACAACACCCCTCCTCCCCCCCCCTCCTCACACACACACACACACACACACCCTTCTCGCTCGTCCTCCTCCTCGCGCACTGCATCGGGAGCACCCCTCCCCCCCTTCGTGCTCCCTTCTCCCTCGTGGTCGCACGTGCAACAACCGATGTCGCCGCCGCCGGACCTACCCATCAGGCGCACCACCCCGCCACGGCCCATCAAGATCCCGCCGACTCACCTCGTCACCACCTCACTAGCTTCCGTGAACAGTGCCTCACGGCCAGTGTAGCAGTTCGGAGCCCACAGTAGCTCCTGGTGGGCCTAGTTCAGCTCAAGGTAGAATCTACTTTTGTACCTTGGAATCTTCCGTTTTTTGATGCTTATTACTCTGATTTTTTTCCATAGCTAGTGCCAACCTACTCTTTCTTGATTATGGCTGTTATTTGTTATGTTTTGTTGATTTATATTTTTGAATCAAAATTAAGTTTTTGCATAGGCTATTTGAAATTCATGCTCATGATGAGTCCTGTAGAGCTGCCCTTTTCATTGATTCTCGTGGAGATGATATTTGTCTGACAGTTTGGTCTGTGTTTTTACATTTCTTGCACTCATGTTTTGAGTCTTTTAACATCATTCTAGTGATTTTGACAGCACCTGCGGATTGCTCGATTTTTGCTAGCAATGTGGAGACTAGGAATCTTATCATTCGTCTAGAAGATGCTCACGAGTTAGTTGTCTTTTTTGGATTGTAAATTGTTGTATGGCTACTGTAACCCATCTAGCACTAGTTAAATCTTTTTATTCTGATGTAGGGATTCGGTGAATCGCCTGGCAATTTGACAGAGAACACTGTTGCAATGGGAGATGATGAAGGATTCATAAAGGTTTACTTTCTTCGTGGTTCTAATTTCCTCTCATGATGTTGACATCTGGTTGTCTGATCACTGCTGCTTTAATAGTTCTTTCAACCCTAAACCTTAAAGTTTAGTTTATAATATCAACGATCTAATAAAGGTAATGGGGTGGAGGTTGTTCTTTTATAGTCGTATGTTTATATTCTTTCTCTATTCATATGACGTTTACTCTAAAGCTTTTGAGTTCATTTCATTGTGAGCGAACTAGTAGATTGACATGTTATCTACATGTATCGGTAGGTAAATTACAAAATATTGGAAAAAAAACGAATTCAGAATTCAAAGTAGGAAAGTGCAACAAGTTTTTTTTTTAAAAAAATAAGAATGGTGGAATATGTGGACACACGAAGAAAATCAGTTTTTAAGAGCACAACAATTCTTTATTCATAACTCACAATATCACAATGATAAATTTGCTACTAACCAACAATTTAACAAAGTAAAAAGACATACTAAATCAATATGTCAAACATTCACATATGTTGTTTTTGTTTTGGGGTAGGGACATAGGCAACATATGTCTATACAGATTAATTTTAAAATCCAATTTTGAGTCATGTTTTAGTACACACACTAAAAAGAAAAAAAAAGTAGGAAAAAATTTGAAATGTCCACACTTTTCATACTATGTGGAAAAATCTTGTTTATAGATTTTTTTAGTTTTGACCTCCCATTTGGTCAAACATTATGCACAACACAATATTAAAAAAATTGAGAGATTTTTATCAAAAAACATATTAATTGCTTAAAAACAAACTCCTTAAAAAGTCACTATTTTAAAGTTTACAAAATTAATGTCTCCAAACTTAATTTGAAACTCACATGATTAAGAGGTGCAATTTTTTTTTTTTGCCATTATCGCCAGCATGGTTTGGCGTGGCGGATCGAATCGGTTCGATTCGGCCGAATCAGTCCGATTCGGCCGAATCAGATCGAATCAGGAGAAACCCGATTCGTCTGATTCCCATCGAATCGGATCGATTCCCATCCGATTCCCATGCGAATCGGCCCGATTTAGGCGAATCGTGGCGGATCAGGGAAAACCCGATTCGCCTCGATTCCCCGATGCGTCGAACCTTGATCGCCAGTGAGGCGGTTTCAAGAGTAATTTCTTCATCTTCATGTCTAAAGAGTTGACGAGGAGTCTTGAATTTATAGTAGTTTATCAATGTATTAAGAGGAGCTCTTAAACCTCTCTTTCTTCTCAATGCACAAGCCATTAACTATTTTATGTCATAAAAAGGCTTGTTGTCATTCAACATTTGACCTAAAATACATGCATCGCCTACAAATCTACTTGTGTGCTGTATAAAATGATAATTACTTAGTTGCATGCACAACCAATGTCCCTTAACTACAAGACATTCTCTACCACTACAAGACATTCTCTACCATATGAAACACACATTTTCTTGAATCTCTTTATTCTTGGAATATGAAACTTATCAATCTACTCCACACATATTCCCAACAGTTGTTTATGAGCATCAAACCAACTTTTTAATTTGTCTTCCTCCTTGCCATCCGAGAAAGTAACTGATATTGTAGAATCATCTTGTAAACCATTCACGGTTCTTTCCAAATGAAAAAAATATTTTTTACCAACACTTTCTTCTTCTAGGATGTGAATTCCATCCTATTTTGGTGCAATTAAAACAGTAAGAAATTACGTAGTTAGTGACTGACGAATGATAACTTGGGTAAAAATTAAAAGATTTGAGAGGAAAAAATAATATAATCTATACCTATCTTCCATCTATTTGTCTACATAATTCAAAGCAACAAAATAAACAAAATAGGAAAAAAATGTGTAGAGAAATAGAGAACACCCATTAATAGAGTAAATAGTCTATTTGATATAGTTTTATTATCGTTCAAAAGATAAAATACTATTGTAAGAATAGAAATGTAGAATAATATAAATATCAACTGGTGGAGAGGAAAACTATACAATTTATAAGTATTATTGCAAGCTCATCTTCCATTTCCTTATCTACACAATTTAAAGTAACAACGTGAATAAAACAGAAGATGAAATTGTTGAGTAGAGAAATAGAGAACACACACTAATTAATTAAATAGTGTACTTGATATAATTTCATTGCTGGGCAATATTTAAAACACTATTACTAGAATAGAAGATAGGATAATTTAGATAATCATCTGGCCAACCATGCATAAAACAAAAAAATAAGGGCAATTACACCTTAAAACTTGATGTCAGTCCAAAAAAATAAACAAAAATCTTAAGTAGAAGATTACTTGATATGTTAGAACATTTTTATTAATAAAATAATTAGGATCACACTTCTATGAATACATTATCAAAATATAGCACTATTAAAAATAATGAAAACTGAATGAGAAGTATGTCATTACAATATTAAAACATGGTTTGCCGAATCGGGGCGAATCGACCCGATTCCTTTGAATCGGTGCGAATTAGAGGAAACCCGATTCTTGATTCGCCCGCATTGGTCATTTCGCCCCTTATATATAATATTATATGTCACGTATATATATAATATTATATCATATTTGTAATATATATTACACATTATCAATATGATATATTTTACACATATGTATTTACTCAATATAAATGTCTTAAATATGATATATGTACAATATATATATATATATATATCGTATGATATATTGTATATAATATATATATACCCATGCGAATCGATCCAATTTGGACCGATTCAAGGGGAATCGGGGTGAATTAGGGGAAACCCGATTTGTCTTTCGATTCCGATCTGACAAACATATGTACAATATATATATATATATATATATCGTATGATATATTGTTATAATATTATATACCCATGCGAATCGATCCAATTTGGACCGATTCAAGGGGAATCGGGGTGAATTAGGGGAAACCCGATTTGTCTTTCGATTCCGATCTGACAAACTATGTATCAAAACAAAAAAACCATGATAGCAAACAAGGAAGGAAGAAAAAATAGGGAAATTTAGGGGGAAATCATGTAAATAAATACAAAATAACAGAATCACTAAAACAACACTACAATTATTTAGAAAACACACGTTCACAATGGCATAAATATGAAACATAGTATATATGGCTTGAAAGTACTTTTCTCTTTTCTCCATTTAGATAGGGCCATCTTTTTATTCTACAACTTTTTTTCTATCACTTATGAAGATCAAATAACATTCTCAGAACAACACTATAGTGAAACATTCATATGGATAACTGTTTTAATGGGGCATGAACAAGGTGGTCAGAGAACAATAGAACATGCAATCATGAGTATCATGTACCTGAAGCTAGTTTAAGAGCAAGATGTGGATCATTATATGCTTTTACCATAGAGTTTTGCTTCACTTTTGGGTTGACTTGCCTGTCAAAAAAAGAAAAAAACCAAGATTAATAATTTGGCCGCATCGTTAAGAAGCACATCTAAGATTAAATAGACATGATTAATAATTTGGTCACATTATTAAGAAGTACATCTAAGATTAATAATATTAGTCCTGACAATTGATCTTTTATATTCTCAGTTTTCCTGCCCTCAACTACTACTACTACTACAACAACACAGAGAGAGAGAGAGAGGGGCCTCACCAACTTTCTGCTTGTGTTTCCCATGTTTGTTGCTGATAAATTCAGTTGGCTTATTTCCTAAGTAGTCATCATCTACATTAAAGAACTGTAGAAGATTGCAAATGAGGCAAACCATGAGTCTAGTCTCTTCTCTAGTCTATTATAGTTCGTTAATGTAGATGATGACTACTTAGGAAATAAGCCAACTGAGTTTGTCAGCAACAAACATGGGAAACACAAGCGGAAGTGGTTTCCTTTCCGCCTTCGCCTCAGCCATCCCTTCTCTTTAAAAGTTGGTGAGGCCCCTGTGTGTGTGTGTGTGTGTGTGTGTGCTGTTGTTGTTATAATAGTAGTAGTAGTTGAGGGTTGAAAAATTGAGAATATAAAAGATCAGCTATCAAGACTAATGTTATTAATCTTAGACGTGCTTCTTCATAATGTGGCCAAATTATTAATCCTGTCTATTTAATCTTAGAGGTGCTTCTTAATGATGTGGCCAAATTATTAATCCCATCTATTTTATTTTATTTGATTGGCAAGGCAACCCAAAAATGAAGCGAAAATCTCTGGTAAAAGCATATAAGGTATATGTTACTCTGGTAAAAGCATATAAGCCTGAATTTCAGTTATCGATTTTTAACATAGTTAAATCAGATTGCATGAAATTGTATGCCGAAGATAAAGAGAAGTGTACTCCTCACTTGAGAGTCTCTGTGGCCGAGTCAGTTTGACATCGTATATGTGGACTTCTATTGGCAATAATGCTTATATGTGTTTAACATGCCATTATATAGATGATGATTGGAATTTGAGGAAGAAAATTTTGAGTTTTGAATATGTTGAAGCTCCTCATGGCTACAGAGAGTTAACAAAAGTGTTACTTGAGAAGTTGTTAGAGTGGAATATCTATAAGAAATTATTTTCAATTGTGTTAGATAACTCCAATGCAGTTAAGATGTTACTCAATGATCTAAAATTTATACAATTTTTGCCTCTTAATGGATCATGGTTACATTTGCGATGTAGTGTTCACATCTTAAATTTAATTGTTCAAGATGACTTGAAAGAAGTTGAGGAAACCAATGAGAAAGTAGAGGAGGTGAAAATTGGATTGCAACATAGTTGTCAAGGCGACAAAGTGACCAAGGCGTTTTTGGGCTCATTGTGTGTCTAAGCGCTTAGGCGCTAAAGATAACGTCTAGTCTAGGCTATTTCCAGAGTGACATCCTATATTATTATGTCAACAGTGACATCCTAGTCTGGGGGGGGGATTGTCATCGTGTGTGTGTGTACGAGAGAGAGAGAGAGAGAGAGAGAGAGAGAGAGAGAGAGAGAGAGAGAGAGAGAGAGAGAGAGAGAGAGAGAGAGACTGTCATTGTGTGTGATAGAGAGGAGAGGGGGGGGGACAGTGTGTGTGTGTGAGGGCGGGACACTGTGTGTGCCAGTGTCTATGCGTGCTTGTGTGAGAGAGACAGAGAGAGAGAGACGTAGAGAGTGACAGAGTTGTGTGTGTGTGTGCGTGTGAGAGAGAGACAGAGGGAGAGAGGTTGGGAGGACAGGGAGGGGGGAACTGGGACGTCGAAGGAGGGGATTAGTGGGGAGGGCGGGACACTGTCACAGTGTCTGTGCGTGCGTGTGTGTGTGTGTGTGAGAGAGAGAGAGACAGAGAGAGAGAGACGCAGAGAGTGATCAATTTGTGTGTGTGTGCCTGTGAGTGTGTGCGTGTGTGAGAGAGAGAGACGGAGGGAGAGAGGTTGGGAGGACAGGGAGGGGCCGAGGGGAAGGGGGAAGCCGGCCGGAGGGGGGGGGGGAAGAAGAGACGGGAAAGGGGGGATGGGATCATGGGGGGCGGAGGTGGGACGTCGGAGGAGGGGATTGGCGGGGAGCTTACCTGAAGTCCGGCGCGGCGGCGAGGTCTGAAGGCGGCGCGACCTTCTTCGGCGGCGGCGAGAGCTTCTCCGGCGGCGTCGCGGCGAGACCTTCGCTGGGGTCCTGGGGAGGAGGAACCCTACCTGGTGTCTGCAGGGGCGGGGTGGGATTGGGAAGACGCAGGGGAGTCGGGGACGGGGGGGGGGGGGGGGGGAGTTATTTGGGATTCGGATCCACTAAGTGGATCCGGTTGGAGTCGAGGCCGGGGGGGGGGGGGGGGGTTATTTGGGATCCGATCCACTAAGTGGATCCGGTTCGGGGGGGGGGGGGGGGGGAAGAAGAGACGGGAAAGGGGGGATGGGATCATGGGGGCAGAGGTGGGACGTCGGAGGAGGGGATTGGCGGGGAGCTTACCTGAAGTCCGGCGCGGCGGCGAGGTCTGAAGGCGGCGCGACCTTCTCCGGCGGCGGCGAGAGCTTCTCCGGCGGCGTCGCGGCGAGACCTTCGCTGGGGTCCTGGGGAGGAGGAACCCTACCTGGTGTCTGCGGGGGCGGGGTGGGATTGGGAAGACGCAGGGGAGTCGGGGACGGGGGGGGGGGGGGGGGGGGTTATTTGGGATTCGGATCCACTAAGTGGATCCGGTTAGAGTCGGGGGGGGGGGGGGGGGGGGTTATTTGGGATCCGATCCACTAAGTGGATCCGGTTCGACCCGGTAACCAGCCCAAGGCGCCAACGCGCACGCCTTGGGCCGCCTACCGCGCCTCGGTGACGCCTTGCTTCGCCTTTTCACTGCCCAGTTAGGCGGCCCACTTGGGTGACCCCCAACAACCGCCTTCACGCCTAGGCGCCGCCTTGACAACTATGGATTGCAATGCCTTTATGATATATATAATACTAAAAAATCTGACCACTCATGTGAACGTAGAACTAAGTGTATCTTCTATGACAGGTGTACCAAAGAGAATGATTGACTCCTCAAAGAGTATATTGACATCCATGTATATGGAGTTTGACCAATATCTTCAGCCATCTTCATTGTTTTCATCTGAAAAGTCTGATTGGATGTTTATTAGAAAGATAATTTAGATATTTTGATTTGGTGAAAAAGCAACTCTTTAAAGTATCTCGTGCTTTCACCGATAGCTCGTGATGTGTTGGTTATTCTAGTGTCCATTGTAGTATCAGAATCGACTTTTAGCACTGGGAGTAGGGTGTTAAACAACAGAAGTTCTTTGGATCCTACTATCGTGCAAGCATTAATATGTACTGAAAATTGGCTTCGTGTTGATGTTTCTTCGATTGATGTTACAGAGAAGGATGCACTTTCATCTATTTTTGCAAGTAGTCAGATGGTTGATGAAAATTAGAACGAAGTAGAAGTTCCTTACGAAGATTCTCTTGCATTTTCTTCAATTTCTGATTATGTATATTAGTCTACAATATATGATTGATATTTATTGATCTAATGCTATCAAAGTGTCAATGACTAATTAATATTTTTTTGTTTGTGAAGGAGACGTGATTGGATGATGTTACCTGGCTGTTTGCATTATTATATTGGTATCTAGAATAGCTGATCTGAGTCAATTTTTGCAGGATGCGTACCATAACTTGTCTGATTTTGTATCTAGAATAGCTGCAAGAGGGAAACGATATCAATGCTCATTTATCAGAAATTTCAGGGCCGTTCCCGTTTGGCACTCGCAAGGACTTGTCATCGTGCCATCTCGGTTGATGGTTGTATTATGGTGTGGCATTTCAATGGCTTCCAGATGCAGTTGCTGTTCTTCGCCCAGAACCTTGATCACTTGTTTATCTATGGTGTCATCTCTATGGAACTGGTTTTTCCCCTTCCTGGATGCGGGTCTTGGTGTAGGGTACTCTATAACTATCCGCACTTGGGTCATGCATTAAATAGGTGAACATCTCAAATCCCCACGGATTTGCTGCATTGCATATCTTCATATCTTTAATGTGGAATATCTGGAAGTGTCTGTGCACATATTGGTTTGAAGGCTCTAGAATTTCAGTTGCATATAATATTTCCAATACACTTGCTGAGGTTGCTCTTAAGATGCAAGAAATAGTCTTCAAGGTATCTCCCAATCAGTCACAATTTTGTATTGATGATGTTGTATTGCTACATAGTTGGGCTTTAATGTATACATTTGATTTTATGTATGGAATGGATGTTTGTCTAGTTAAGAGTTATTTGATTTTGTATAACCAGCGCAGATTGAGTATTTTTTATTTTTCAGATTTTTTATGTATGTTTAACAGATTTTATGATCTTCTTGCTATAACCAGCACATATTTGTTTTTTTTTCTTCAGATTTTTCAGTTTTTTTATGTTTGTTTAACCAGATTTTTGTGATGTTTTTCCTATAACCAGCACAGATTTGGGTGATTTTTTTGATTTTTCCAGATTTTTTATGTATGCTTAACTGGATTTTATGAATGTTCTTGACTTATTGCTATGATCAGCACAGATTTTGGTTTTTTTCCCCCATATTTTCCAGATTTATTATGTATGCTTAACCAGAAATTTTTTGTATGTTCTTGCTATGACCAGCACAGATTTGGGTGATTTTTTCAGATTTTTTATGTATGTTTAACCAGATTTTGTGATGTTTTTGCTAGTTGCTATAGCCCAGCACAGATTTGGGTTATTTTTTGATTTTTCCAGTTTTTTTTCAGATTTTTTTTTATGTACGTTCAGCCAGATTTTTTTGTATGTTCTTGTTATATTTTGTATGTTCTTGTTATAACCAGCGGTCCAGCACAGTTTTGAGTATTTTTGTTCAGATTTTTACCATATTTTAAGTATTATGCAACAATTTTGGATTCGGATCTTAATCCGGATCCGAAATTGACTTTGGATCTCAACCCGAATTCAGATCCAAAGTGTCTAAATTCGGATCCTGGTCAGACCCGGATGTTCTAAATTTGAATCCGGGTTTGGGTCTCCAAGGATCCAACCCGGATCAAAACCGTTTACAGGGCTAACTCTCCCTCCCGACCAAGGTGGGCTGTGAAATTAAACAGGGAGGAGACTAAAATTCGAGAATGGGTTCTAGCCCTTGGCTCTGATACCATATAGAAACCCACAAAACTTACAATAACATGTTCAGCATAGAAGTGACCATTAGACAGAAGTATTCTTAAAGAACTGCTGTGTTTTACAAATCTTATTTCTAGAATGTTACTCCAAAATGCCATTGCTTGCATGGTGGAGGTTTCACTGTCCTTTACAAGGCCGCAGGTTGATACAGGAGACGTATAATATGATCAAACACACTAGGCATGAGGAGAAGAGTTAGCTTGTGCTAATACCTCAGGATTAGTATGGCTGCTGGTAGCAAGTTAGACTTGTAAGGAGAGTGAAGAGGAGGAATTCCTGTTCATTTTCTTGAGGTTAAATCACAGTTCTTTTTTGGGTCAAAGCATGTGGATTTCCCAGCAGTTCTTCTGTATTCATCCATTGTTCTCAGAATCTTCCATATCTTCCACGGGAAATGCTTAATGCTGCCGAGCTGGCGCTGCCTCGTTGGGCAGCGCCCTGCTGTGTGGGGCCCGCAGCAGGGGCAATTGGGCAGTGCCAGCTCGGCCGCTGGGGCAAATCGCGCGCCCGGGTGGCTGGGCGCGCAGCATCTCTCATCTTCCACACCCCCACCCCTAAAACTCACAGCAGAGGAAGGAAAACTGGATTGCGCATGGTAGCTTTACTGTATTGGTGCTTTGACTGCGGAAGCCTTGAGAGAAGCTGGCTAACATTCTGGACCTGGATGAGATGTAAGAATTGAGAACTTTTTTGAAGCATGGATGAGAAGATTTATTAATGACCTTCCATTTTTCTGAAACAGCAGTGGGACTTCCATAAATTTATTGCAACAGACTCGCCTCAGTAGTTCACATTGGGAAACTGCACTTGTGGTTTTTGATGTTGGCTTGTGCATCAAACTGTAGTCCCATTTCGAGGCTATGATTGGTTAGAGTTAAAAACCAGTGGAATAGTCATAATGGCTTCATTTCATAATTAGGAGTATTCATTGTTCGGTTCATTGTTCATTTTGGTCTGAACAGTATCCTTGGGTTTTGGAGAGGTGTGAATTTTTTTCTTCCAATTGAAGCACAATCTCTTTCAACCATAGTTTTTAGCCTTGAGCATATAGCTCGACCAATATATTTATTGCAATATATTTTTTAGTCTAGTGCTTACGTCACCCCAGTGGACAGTGGGGATGGGCATTGTTTGGTAACACTTTTCCCGGGGGATTCGGGGTGGGACCTTTCTCTGTTATGTTTTTTTTTTGGTATCGAGGAAACCCCCCCGTCTCGTATGGTTTTATGGGCTCAGAGATTTGTGTTCTTAGGCTCTAAGGTTAAGATCTGGCAGATCCTACTTTCTCTGTCTGTCATTTACAACAGAATAGTATTTGGTATCTACACATTTCAGATACTTTACATGCGTTCATCTTTACTGCAATAACACACAGCGAGCAAGAGAAGACTCCTACACCATGGCTATGACACACGGTACCAAACACACAGCTCCTGTCAGGTCAACCGACACCTCCGCCCAAGAAACATGAAGACTTTACAAGAACCAACCACTAGTCTTGCAGTCAAGAAACCCACCGGCAACACCACACCTTACTATCGCTTCGTGCGTAACCTCTCCAGTACGTGATGTGTAAGGCATGTGAAGCCACCTCACCTCTATCCTCCCCAGTACGTCAGGTGTGAGCCATGCGAAGCCACCTCACGCCTGTCCTCCCTAGTGCGCCAAGTGTAAGGCATGCAGAGTCTCAACACAAGGGACTCACTATGGTGCCCGTAAACATCTACATGGTGGCTATACAGCCCCAGCTATGTGTGCACTCTAACAACCTCTACAGATGTAGTCTCAGCCATCTTTCCCTTGCCCGCAAAAGGGCCACACAACAAAAGGGGAAGTCAGGAAAACAATAAAACCTCCAACTTGTCCTAGGCACAAGATTCTAATCCCTCAACCCTCTGGTCGTGGTGCCTACAACAATGGGGTAATTGACTACTAATGGTTGCCACGACAGCCTTCAAACACTCCCACTCAGAGCTACCACTCCAACCTACTAATGGCCTAGTCTGCACCCCACCAATCTTATCAACCAGGGAAACTCTTGTTGCAAAAAACTCAGCCCCCCATTGGGGGGGACTGATGTCATTGGGGGTGGGTTAACCTCTAGGGTTATTAGTTTGTTGCAACCCTCTTAGGGGTTTGTAACAAGTTGTTCTCTATCAACCAACTTGGAAGCTCAACCACCTACCAAGCTGCACTACAACACAAAATTTCAAGAGGAGAACACGATGCCCTTCCAAAAATGATGCCAACTAAACTCCCCCAACCTCGATAGCTTATGCAGAGCGATAATCGCCCAAAACATAAAAATATCGAGGGAAAAAACCACCACAAAATAATCACCATGAGAAAAAGGGAAATTGGTGTGACTCTGATGAGTAGCCCAAAGCGAGCCTACAAGACCCAAGCTCCTACACGACAGGATGTAGCCAGCCCAAACTCTGATCGAGATTTTGCTCCATAGAATCCTCTCACGCCGCTCAAGAAACCTCACCTAATCTAGCTCGAAAGCTGAGAATGCCCTTTCCAAGAGCCACTCAGCCACACCCAAGCATCACCACATCGGAAAGAAACATGTGAGTAAACCTTGGAGTCATATTAGTAGCACACTTGAGTTATTCATTGGGAAAGTTATAATTATTTTGGCCTCTTGTAGACCTCACTAAACCGACTTTGATACTCATTACTTTAGTTGCTAGGGCCAAGGTTCAATGTGTGCCGACTTCAACATTGATACAAGTTCAGCCCCACTAACCCTAGTATACTTTTCAATTAATGTGATCCCTCTCGAAATGGTCACCGTCCTTGCAAACTCCACCCTGTTGCATTGACATTGGTGTTCGCAATGCCAACTTCATATGAAGTTGTGCGGTTCCTTCTTGAATTTTGAAGATGAAATTTAACATCGTGATCATCTGGATCCTAGTTTAGTGAGTTTTGTATGATTTTTGGGCCAATGTGAGGCCATTGAGCTGTGTTTTGAGTTTTAGTGTGTTGTGTGGGTGTTGACGGCCGGGAGCTTTGGCCCAATTAAGCACTCAAGTTCTCTGTTTGAGAACGCGACAGGGTAGGTGTTACAGTTTAAATGCCACCTTCACTGTGTCACGTTCTTAGAATCGTCAGTGTAAGTTTTCTTGGCCATTTGTGGGACAAGTGGCACTTGCGACAGATCGATACATCACAATCGAAACTCGACAGCCAACCCAACCCAATCTCGATTTTCGAGGCTTTATTCCCTTGTAAATTGACCAAACATGGCAAACAGTCCTGTTCAGCCGAGGAGAGGCTCCCATGGGAGGTTTTCGATAATTCCAACTCGGGAGTTCATGTTTTTGTGCAGTTTCCATGCGAGGAGGTCGATTGGAGCATGGAAATGTTCGAGGAACATTGTTCTTCGCATTGTTCACATAGGTAGGGTAATTTCACACATTCTCTTGCATTGTTTAAAGCTCTTAGAATGGTTTAAATCCTAGAATTGAAATATACGATGTTTATAACATGGTATTAAGCATACAAAACCAAAACAGTGGATTGAATGATGTGAAAATGAGTGTTTTTTTGTGATTTTTCGGAAGAGAATCGTGGACTGTGCATTTTGTCTGATGTTGTGACGACTTGCTAGTGGCGTTCTTAACGCGACCATATGCCTGTTGCGTTCTTATTTAGATTGTGGCGTATCAAGCCGTCACAATCTTATTGCAACCATGTACCTACCTCATTTTGGCTTCTGAAGCTTTTGGGCCTCCAGATTGTAATGCGGGCCTGAGGAGCCATGGTTTCTGGTATTTTCTCACTAGTCAAAGGCATTTAAATGTTATTGAAGCTATTTTAGGGTGTTTTATTGAAAATGGTTAGCTTTTTAGGTAAGATCAGTGTGGTCGAGTTCTATGGTCGATGCTTTTCCATAGATGCCTCTCTAGTAGGGTACTGCAGGTTCTTTGTGAGCCAGACACATTAGTTCTTGGGGTTTTTCCCGATATTGTGTGTACCGTAGAGGTCTATGTCGTCTTCCTGGACACCTTCACTCATTTGTCGAGTTATACGTCCAACTGAGGGAAAGACAACAGTGGGGCAGCGACTTGTGGTGTGGTTGGCTTCAACTCGGTCGCTTGTAACGTGTTCGTGGTTAGGGGACGGACACCAGTCGATGTATTGGGCCCCATCTAGTCTCGTGTTCCATGGCCTCACTTTGGGCATTATGGAACCCTTTGAGGTGTGACAAGCGTGTGTCTACAGCTTGTTTGTCTGCAGGGGTTGTTGGTTGGACTCCATAGTTTCTTTGTACTTGTAGAGCTGGATCCGCAATTAGACCTTTCATCCATAGCTAGGAGACTGAAAGGTAGTCTTGTGTTACTTATCTGGGTCAATTGCTGGTGTCGTGAACCAGGCTTCTTGAACTGAGTGTAGTGTTGTTCCTCGCTAGCTCGTGCACCTATGCATGAGTTTCTGTTTAATTCATTACAACACTTAAATTCATGCACATTTACTTTTGCCATTTAGATTATCTACTAGTTGTTTACTCTTGCTACTTGTGTTACTTCCATCACTGTGGTTTTATGAAGTTTTCCTGTTGAGCTAATGACCTGTGAGGCTCACACCTCTACTACCCCCTTTCAGGTGAAGGAGAGCATGAGAATTCACATCCCTTGTCTAGTTTTGAGTCTTGTTGTAGTGGAGACGGCGTCCTACTCCACCAACAGTGTAATATCTCTTTTGTTCTTCACCTCGGGGTATGTCCTAGGATGCTGTACTTTTACTTTCTGTTGGCTTGAGTAGAGACAAAACTATGTAAGCTTCATATAAATATGCGTGAGATTGTGTAATCATGTGCAAGCTTATGTATGTTTGATTGTCTCTTTTATATTTTTATAGACAATTGTGATGGTATCCCTAGCGAGACTTCGGCCGGTTCGCTGGAGACATAGTCGGGTCGGGCTAATTATTAGGTTAACGAATTCGAACGACGGAGATCGCCACATTAGCAAAAGTCTATAACTTCGTACGAAGACGGTGAGTTGGTGGCCGCCAGTACGCTTCTCAAAGCTACTCATAATAGTTTGCATTTATAGCGAAAGGCTGTTTGGAGAAAAGCATTTTTTATTTCTAGAGAACTCGAAGTTCAAATGTTACCTTCTTTTCTCACGATTTTTGCGCACCTTCTACTTCTATAAATAGGCACCTTGCACGCCGAGCTTACCTTTCTTAATTACTAATCCACCATCTTGGTCTGCTAGGGTTTCTCTCTTCCTCTAGCCATCTTCTCCTTTGACGATGGTCACTTTTCTCCGAAGCTTCCTTCTTTTGATCTGCAAAGGCTAACCTTCTTGGTAAGTCTTCATCCCTTGCCATGTCTCTTCCACCGATTCCACTCCTCTGGTCTAGAGAGTCTCAAAGGGTCAGGGAAAGAAGGGGAAGGGTAAAGTTTAGGATGGGGATGAAGACCACCCCCACTCCCAAAACCACCCACACGTGCTTTGAGGAATATATCACCATCAAAGATTGGGAACCACCACCAAAACCCCCTCCCCTCCCAAACCCACCGCACCTCCTAGCTCCCATGTAAACACAGAGAGAGAGAGAGAGAGGCTTATTGGTAACAAGAATCCAATGGGGTCCAATGATGATGGCGTTCGACGGTGGCGTCCAATGGTGGTGAGAGAGGGAGAGAGAGGGGAAAGGGAGTAGCAACTGAGCCTTACAAGGTTCCCCCAACACCGGAAGAGGCATAGTGAGGAAGACGACCGGGTTTGGTGGAGGGGAGAGGGAGTATATTGACAAAGAACATTAAAAAAAGATTTTTTTTCATAAATAGTAAAAACTAGATATTTTTGATTAATAATATCCCACCGTCAATGTTTGTTAATAAAATGTTTCATTTCCATCAAGAGATGGGATGGTAGGATTTTTGAAGATATTTTAATGGCGTAAGAGGAATACATATATGATAATGCTATTTTAAGACAGATTATTGTACAATTATATTTTTAAAAGGAATTTTCTATGTAGTTATCCCTATTATATATATATATATATAATTCTAATTGGTCCATCATTAATGCCGAGGAAGAAGCTGGTTGATAGCAAATTTACAATAGAAAAGTCGGATTGAGAGAGACAAATAGATCCGTCAAGCAACATTAAATAGAAAAGTCAGTTTTTTTTAATAACAAAAAAAAGACAAAGAAAACAGTTGGTCAGATGAGACCATCGCCCATGGCATGGTTGGAGCTGCATGTTCATACTTCACAGTCAAATTAATGATCAGTGTCCAAGTTGCTAGGTCCAAATATGTAGGTCTCCTTTAATACTCGTGTCTGGGTCATCATTCTCTATAAAAAAATAATTTGCCACTATTAATATGTTATTTGTTATTTTTAATAGGGAAAATTAATTGGGGGTCCTTGTCAGAGCCTGTACTTATTTCCTCGTCCCTGTCAGAATACCGGTTGATGTAAAGTCCCTGCTTTTCTCCAGATTTAATTTCCAGTCCCTGCTTTTCAGATGTCACCATTTACGGCCCTCCACACACGATTTCCGTCTCCTTGGCCTCCGTCTCTTTTTCCCATTCCCGTCTTACCCTTCCCTCCTTTTTTCCATCGCCTGTTCCCCAAACGACGCTGACGCTTCGGTGGCCCGTGAACTCTGACCCATGCGAAGTTACTCTTACATACCCTGCCAAGAACTGATACAGCAACCATTGACAGCACTTACAAACCGCCTTTCGAAGGCCCGTGAACCGTTCTTCACACTATAAAAGGAACCCTGGGTCATTCCTATCCTTCATCACAAGCTTCCCTCGCTCTTCTTCTTCCTATCTTTCTTGCTCGTCTTCTTCATCTTTATTTGCAGATGTCTTCATCTAACCGTGCTCCCCGGAGGGATGGCAAGGCACCTGCCTCACCGGTGCCACCGTCGCCCCCGGCTCCCCCGGCTCTACCTTTCCCGGAGACGTACAGCCCCGACTACTGGAACGGATTTTACGTTGGGTGGACGATGGCTTTACAGAAAGCCTCTCGGCTGTACCACCACAAGGGCCTCACCAACATCCTCCCTGACATTGGCCCTAGGGTAGAACACATATCTTCCTCACCTTCCCCTCGTCCCTCCCCGGCCCGCTCCTATTCCTCCCCTCCCTCGTCCACCGAGTAATCGGGTTAGGGTGTTTAGAATGTCTCCCTCCCCGACCAGTTCCTCCCCTCCCCTCCCATCCCTTCCTACACCTCACCTCCCCTCCCCTCCCTCCCTTCTCTGCAATCCTTCTTATTCCTCCCCTCCCCTCCTATCTCTGCTGTCCTTATTTGTCCCCTCCCCTCCGTTTCATTCCAGTGTCCATGCTATTGGGTTACGGAGTTAAGATTGTAACAGTGCTTGTTTATGGAATATAAATATTTTCCTTATATGCAGTCTTCTGTGGGCTTGTATGTGCTATCTATGATGCGTGTACTGTAATACTAACAGGTTCCTCCGAAGCGGTCAAGCTGTACTGCTGGAACTGTAACCCCATAGCATGGACACTGTAATGAAAAAGGGCACATACTGTAACACGGGAAACAGGTAATGTAATAAATAGTTGTAGCTTTAGTTCTCGAACTGTAACCTCCTATCATGCAAACTATAAAACATAAAGGTTACGACTGTAACAGCATTCCAACTGTAACCTCATAGCATGCATACTATAATGACAATAGCTAAGTACTGTAAAAGATTTCAACTGATACTGTAATAATGTGTTCTGGAAATGTAACCTCCTATTATGTATACTATAAAAGAATAGGTAAAGACTGTAAGAGGATTCTACACACATTGTAATGAGGTAGGCGTAGCTGGGCGCTCAAGCTGTAAGACAGTACTTCAACTGTAACCTAGTATCATTTATACAGTAACAGGAATAGGTAAAGACTGTAACAGGATTCTACACACACTGTAATGAGGTAGGCGTAGCTGGGCGCTCAAGCTGTAAGACAGTACTTCTTCAACTGTAACGTAGTATCATTTATACTGTAACAGGAATAGGTAAAGACTGTAACAGGATTCTACACACACTGTAATGAGGTAGGCGTAGCTGGGCGCTCAAGCTGTAAGACAGTACTTCTTCAACTGTAACGTAGTATCATTTATACTGTAACAGGAATAGGTAAAGACTGTAACAGGATTCTACACACACTGTAATGAGGTAGGCGTAGCTGGGCGCTCAAGCTGTAAGACAGTACTTCTTCAACTGTAACGTAGTATCATTTATACTGTAACAGGAATAGGTAAAGACTGTAACAGGATTCTACACACACTGTAATGAGGTAGGCGTAGCTGGGCGCTCAAGCTGTAAGACAGTACTTCTTCAACTGTAACGTAGTATCATTTATACTGTAACAGGAATAGGTAAAGACTGTAACAGGATTCTACACACACTGTAATGAGGTAGGCGTAGCTGGGCGCTCAAGCTGTAAGACAGTACTTCTTCAACTGTAACGTAGTATCATTTATACTGTAACAGGAATAGGTAAAGACTGTAACAGGATTCTACACACACTGTAATGAGGTAGGCGTAGCTGGGCGCTCAAGCTGTAAGACAGTACTTCTTCAACTGTAACGTAGTATCATTTATACTGTAACAGGAATAGGTAAAGACTGTAACAGGATTCTACACACACTGTAATGAGGTAGGCGTAGCTGGGCGCTCAAGCTGTAAGACAGTACTTCTTCAACTGTAACGTAGTATCATTTATACTGTAACAGGAATAGGTAAAGACTGTAACAGGATTCTACACACACTGTAATGAGGTAGGCGTAGCTGGGCGCTCAAGCTGTAAGACAGTACTTCTTCAACTGTAACGTAGTATCATTTATACTGTAACAGGAATAGGTAAAGACTGTAACAGGATTCTACACACACTGTAATGAGGTAGGCGTAGCTGGGCGCTCAAGCTGTAAGACAGTACTTCTTCAACTGTAACGTAGTATCATTTATACTGTAACAAGAATAGGTAAAGACCATACAACAAGTATCATTACAATGGTTAGGAGTTAGTACGTGCGGCAGTTCTCCTTCAGTTGTAGACGCTATGAACGCCCTTCTCCATTGAAGTACGCTTTGATGAAGTGGAGGGCGATTTTTGCTCGCACAATAGGCATGTCATTCTGACTGAAGGGCAAATCTTGAATGTCCGTACGTGCTAGACATTCCATGTATTTGCAAGTAAAAATTCCGCAGTCGTCTCCCGATCCTTGTTGTGGGCATGGGTCGGGGTAGCGTAGCGGCCATGTAGCTGCATCTATCTGCTTGCCCTTCAGGTATCTTATCAGTTCCTCCACCTGCATAAGAGAATGAACAAAAGAGTTCGAGCAACTTAACGTAGATTTCATGTTACTGTTACGTCTGTAACACAAGTGCTCGCGCTCTGTAATGAATGTAAGCATCGTATGGAACACTGGTCACTTACATATTGTGGAATGTCAGCACGATGTTTGTTTCGTAATGAGTCGTACACGTGGAACTCTTTTTCCTTCATGCGGATGACCAGAAGAGCCCAATGGTTCGTTCCAACGTGCATGGGGGAGAAGATGACGTCGAATTCATTTGGGGCGCGGTCCAATCTCTTGAAAGCGTTTTCGAAATGTTCTTCCTTGCTCTTATCGTCTCTGCAAGATTGGACATAACCCTTTAAAGCGGCATGCAGATATCCAAAATTCCAAAAAATGTCCGGGTTCTCTTCACGGGGGCGAAACAAGTAAGCGTTGACGTAGCAGTCAATTACGACCGATTCGCTCTCCCTCGCGAACAATAGCTCCCGGATGTCATGAAACGAGAGGAAATTGTCGTATCCCTCCACAGGGCCGTTGAACATGAAATTTCTACAGGTAAGAATTAAGACTGTCATCAGTAATTGGCGAAACTGTAAACATGGTGGACATATAGTGTAAACATGGTAGACATATATTGTAAACATGGTAGACATATACTGTAAACATGGTAGATATATAATGTAAACATCTTTGGTCGAAACTGTAAACATGGTAGACATATAATGTAACACGTACTCATTAATGAAGCACTCATTGAAAAATCGTTCAATCAATGACTTTTCGGCCACTCCTAATGCGTCCCGGGCGACGTAATCACGTCTCTCCTCTTTCTTGCCCGTTGGAAGTGTGTCTGCACTCTCTTGAGACTGAACAAGGATCGGTTCGCAAGTGGACACATTCACTTTCGTGGCTTTGTGGTGCCGAAAATCGTCTGGCTGCGATAGAGTAAGTAAAAAAGGAATGTTCTGTAAAAATATTATAATGTAATTGTAACGGACTCGGAACAAACTGTTATGTCTCATGAAGGGTTCTGTAACCGAATGCTCAGCTTATGTAAATTCTGTAAGGGGAAACCATACCGTAAAGATATCTGGTTGTCGTCTTATCCTCGTCCCAGCTGTAACACGTCGGGACAATGATGATGGGGATATCTGACGCCGCTTCCTTTTATTTCCTTCTTCTTCCCCCTCCTTCTGCTTCCTGTCCGCCTCCTTCTTCGTCTGCTCCTCCTCCTCCCTCTTCCTCTCCGCCTCCTTCTTCCTCTGCTCCTCCTCCTCCCGCCTCCTCTCCGCCTCCTTCTTCCTCTGCTCCTCCTCCTTCTTCCTCTGCTCCTCCTCCTCCCGCCTCCTCTCCGCCTCCTTCTTCCTCTGCTCCTCCTCCTTCTGCTTCCTCTCCGCCTCCTTCTTCCTCTGCTCCTCCTCCTGCCTCTTCCTCTCCGCCTCCTTCTTCCTCTGCTCCTCCTCCTCCCGCCTCCTCTCCGCCTCCTTCTTCCTCTGCTCCTCCTCCTCCCGCCTCCTCTCCGCCTCCTTCTTCCTCTGCTCCTCCTCCTCCCGCCTCCTCTCCGCCTCCTCCTCCTCCTCCCGCCTCCTCTCCGCCTCCTCCTCCTCCTCCTTCTTCCTCTCCGCCTCCTTCTTCCTCTGCTCCTCCTCCTCCCGCCTCCTCTCCGCCTCCTTCTTCCTCTGCTCCTCCTCCCGCCTCCTCTCCGCCTCCTCCTCCTCCTCCTTCTTCCTGTCCGCCTCCTTCTTCCTCTGCTCCTCCTCCTCCCTCTTCCTCTCCGCCTCCTCCTCCTCCGCCTCCGCCTTCTCCTCCTTCTTCCTCTTCCTCTGGTCCTCCTCCTCCTCCTTTCGCCCCCTCTTTTTCCCCTCCTTCAACTCGGGAATGTGCAACTCCTTAAATGACCGCCGCGACCTTGTTTGCACGGATCTCCTTCCTGTAACTGAGAACACGAAAGTCTGTTAATGTCTATGAAAGAGAGCTGTAAACATAGAGAACACTTCTGTAACTTCGTATATGAAAGACTGTAACAGACAAGGAATGAAACTGTAAAGGTAGAGTACAATCGTATTACTAAGTATTGGAATGACTGTAAGAGAGTAGGACTCTAACTGTAAATGAGGAAAGCATCTTCTGTAACTAAGCAAATGAAACAATGTAAGGACACAAAACGTTTACCTGGACGTTGGTAACTCTTCTTTGCCACGGCATGTGATCGTACTGAAGCTGTTGGGAGCTCCAATGGCGGTAGGGCTAAAATTGCACATTCTGTCTCTGGGGGGGGATGTTGCCACCGAGGCTGCCGCTGAAATTGTTCCTCCAGTCTATGTAGCCTTCCATCCATTGACTGGAGGATATTGTTCTGCCGGTGTAATTGGTCATTCTGCCGCTTTAACTGGTCATTCTGCCGAAGTAACTGGTCATTCTGCCGCTGTAACTGGCTAAGAATGCCATGCAGAGAGTTATCTGATGGAGGGGTTCGGGAAGTGGTTGACGTGGATGCCGTCAATCGTCGCGAAGCTCTAGGTGGCTCCTCATTTTCATTATACTCCAAATACACCTGAATTAACACAGGTACAGGTACAGGTATAAGTCATATACCAAGATAACACAGTTCCAGGGGTAAGTGACACTTACATCAGATCGTCGCAACCCCCGTAGTAGGGCGGATAACTCCGGTCCCTTATTCCGGCAATCCCAACGGAAAAATGGGGGATTCCTTTCCGGATGATCTGGTTTCCATTTGTATTGGTGCATCAAAAACCATGCCTACATCATTATGAAATAGATAATGCGTATGAGAAGTGTATCGTAAACGTATGTAACAGATACATATGTCTTCTGTAAATGTATGTAACAGATACTGTAATAGGTTCATATGTCATCTGTAATATAGACCGTCTTGAACTGTAACAGAGGACATATGAAAACGTATGTAACATATACATATGTCTTCTGTAAATGTACTCTATGAGTCTTCTGGAATAGACACATTCAGGAACTGTAACAGAGTGTACCGTAACAGTATACTCACACCGAGAGCGGGAACACAACCGGTTAGGAAGATGTTTTTGCAGGAACCAGCTGCTGTTTTGAATGCCATCACCCCCGACATCAGGTACTCGTGGATTGCGGCAGCCCAATTGGCGTTGTTCATGTCATGGAGGTCGTCCAGGTATGGCAGAATGGACAGCGACCCCGACATCCCACTTGTGGGGAAGAAGAAACAGGAACAAAGAAGCGCAACCCAAAGCTTCACGGAAATCTCAACAGCAAGCTGACCCTCCTGTGGAACGTACTCCTTAAGTTTCAAATGGACATTGTGCCTGTCCATCGTTCTTTTGGTTCCAAGGATCCGGCGCAAACTGGCTTTTGTCCCATCCGTGTTCAGGTCGATAGGGGAACCAACGTTTGGTATACCCATAACTTTGGCTATGTCTGAAGGGCGAAAAGTCATGCTGCATGAGCCAATCTTAAAACGCTCTCCATCGAAACGTGTCATAAGATCGACAATGAGTGAAATTGGGTAGGTCACCATTTCGCATTTGATATACGCGCGAAATGGTGAATTCCTCATCAACTTCAGATGCGCGCTCCTAAATTGCAAATCGGCCATAACGGAACGGTAGAACAGAAGCGAGCATCGCGTATTATATTCATTCTTTTCTGCAAAGAAAAGATCGCATCTTAAAAATGAAAACATTCATTCGACAAACATCCGTATTAGGGTAAGAAGAAACTACTTTTTCGTACGACTTGGAGTGTGGGTTCTTCCACGAACGCTTCTTGCACCGCATCCGCCGCAATGCTCTGAATGTCAGCGCTCGTAGGAGATCGACGGCTTGCCATCGTTAGAGGGGAGAGACGGATTGCTTCGTCTGGAGATGTAACTGAAGGATGGGAAACTGTAACAGAGAAGAGGTCTGGTGGAGGAATGGCGGTGTAGGAGAAGGGAAGGAGAAAAGTCATGATATATGAAGTCGGTGTACCCGACGGGTGGACACTGGACTCAACAAGATGGCGGTGCACTGCAATGATGACCATCGGGCGGCTGAAAATACTCGGTACGACAGACGACGGGACGTCAAGGAAATCACAGCCCTTCGTATAGAGCTTTCCCGCCATGTTAGGTAGCCATATACGCACTCCCGCCAATTTGACCCCCAGTCCAAGCCACTCATACACGAAACGTCTTCCACGAACCGTTCGTCTTCCTCTGCCACCCAATGGAGCAGCTCCCTGCAAGATGTTCATTTGGAGATCAAAGTTTCGTTCTTTTCATAGGGAGGGACACGGATTTGGCGTCCATTCATAGCAGGGTTTCCCAAAGGTTGGGTGTAGACATGCAGGAGAACATGCTGAAGTATCGTCTTCCCATGGATACCGACGTTGAACAGGTGTTGCTTGACGATGGGGATGTCCTAGCTATGTTTGATCTTCACAAGTGTCAGGGAAAATCATTGATAAATCTACAAATTCATCAGGTGGAAACTCGTTGCCTTAGTACGCATGCTAGTCGTCATTCAGATGGAACGCAACCACTTGACAGGTACGTGGTCCATGTATTCTTCACCACCCTTCATGTTATCCCATGCATTCTTAACAAGCCTTCGTCTTAAGAATGTATGTATGTACATTATTTGCAGAAGTACTTCAAACACGCATGGCGGTTCTTTGGTAACCCCAGAACCCCTCCAATTACCAGGAAGCAGTTTCGAGTTGTATGTGCGAGGAGAAGGAGCGGAAGGTGTAGTACCAGTGTTGACGCAATATTCCGTAGGTAGAATACACTCAGTAGGACAAGTCTTCATAAGCAAAGAGCTATTGCAGATGGAACTGACAAATTACGCGATCGCACGAGGATTTAATTGGAAATATTTGAAGAATGACTCTGTACGATTAACTGTACGTTGCAATGTCTCTGTTTGCCCATGGCGCCTGCATGCGTCTGTCGTTCGTGGAGGTCCACAATTTGCAATCAAAAGTCTCAACAACATACACACCTGTGGATGTGACATTATGAGCGACGGACATCCACGGACATCTAAGAAGTGGGTAGCAAATGCTGTGAAGGGGAAACTAGTTGATAAACCCACCTACAGAGCAAGTGAAATGATGAGTGACATCCGTCGGGAATACGGTATCTGCATCCCTTATCATCAGGTATGCCATGAATTGAATTGTAACACATCATGACGTCTACTGTAATCAATAGATCCTTAACTGTAATTCTCTGACCCTAGCATTGTAACAATTGTCCTCATATACTGTAAGACTATCATTGTCATAACTATAATCATTTCGACGTATACTGTAACAATATCTGCATGCCACTGTAACAACTGTAATCATATACTGTAAGTCTCTGACCCTTGTATTGTAACAACTGTAATCATATACTGTAAGGGTTTGTATTGTAACAACTGTAATGATTTGAGCGTATACTGTAACAACTTAAGAAGGATACTGTAAGGTATGAGGACAAGAACTGTAACACTCTTACAGAACATGTATAATCATTTGAATAGGCATGGTGGGGCAAAGAGGTTGCTGTCGGTTCACTATACGGCGATTTCAGAACAAGCTATCATATGTTGAACTGGTACAGCGAACGTGCATTACAGTCAAACCCGGGATCGATCTTGTCTCTAGAAGTGGACCCGGAGACTCAACGTTTCAAACGGTTTTTCATATGCTTCGAGGCGTCTGCATATGGGTTCGAAGTTGGTTGTCGACCTATGCTCTTTTTGGACGGAACTCATATCAAACAGCATAGAGTGCAAGGGGTTATACTTGCTGCAAGTGCCTTAAACGGTAACAATGAGCTATTCAGTGTAGCCTACTCCATCGCAGATTCGGAAACATATGACAACTGGGTCTGGTTTCTACAAAATTTGAAAAAGGCATTGCTATCAGATAGAAGGATCGCGTTCCTATCAGACAGAGGGAGAGGTCTGAAGGAAGCGATCCCTGACGTATTTCCGAATGATCATCACGGCTACTGTTTCCAGCACATCATGCAGAACTTCAACGACCAATGTGCGGGGAAGTATGCCGCCCCTTTCAAAAAATTACTTAGAAAAATTCTCCAGCGCATTGCCTATGCTGTTACTGAACAAGAGTACCAAGACGCAATGACTGCAATGGAGCTTAATTCTACTGAGGCCAAAGAATGGGTGCTCCGAAATGATGTCGAACACTGGTCCCATGCTCTTTTCCAGGGACAAAGGTTCGGCTCTTTAAATACATAAGCGATATGTTCTATTACATTCTGCCATTTATGTGCTTACAGTTGTAGGGATAATCTATTACAGAACGTGTTAAATAAGGTTACAGTATGTAGTGGACACTTGTTACAGATATTTGATGTTATCCTAATTTCCTTCACATGGCCATACAGGTTTGGTGAATTATACTCTAATTTGGCAGAGTCATTCAACAATTGGATACATGACGCGCGAAGTCTACCAATACTACAGATGGTTGACAAAATTAGAGTGCAAATGATGGAAATGGCTGCAAAGAGGAAAATTGATGCTGCATTGTGGGATACACCATACTGTCCTAAAGTACAAAAAATCATCGAAAAAAACCTTCAAGAAAGGAGAAGCTTAGCAATCCGTCATTCAGATGGAATCAAATTTGAGGTTGTTGAAAGTATGAAGACGTACGCCGTAGACCTCCATCTACAAACATGCTCCTGTGGACACTGGCAACTTGTCAAGATTCCTTGCAAGCATGCATGCGCAGCAATTGGCAGTAACAAGGAGGCCGTTACTCAATATGTTTCGGCATTTTACAGCACAGAAGTGTATAGGGCTGCATATGAAAGAAACATTCAACCTATCCCAACATTTGACATGCCGGATCCGCCTCAACCATCAGAAGTTCTAATCAAGCCACCGACAACAAAAAGGTTGCCAGGAAGACCGAGAAAGAGGAGAATACATTCAAGAGGAGAAGTAGATCATGCATATATTTGTTCACGGTGCAAACAAACAGGTCACAACCGAAGAACTTGTAGCAACCCACCCCACAATCCTGACGGATTTTAAATGTTGTATATTAGTTACAACAGAACGTCGTCCTTATATTCCAATATTACAGTGTATGTAATACATTATTACAGTCTACGCACTACGATGTTACAACTCCACTACTACGCTATTACAGTTTCAGTAATACACTTGCACAGTTCGCGCACTTACAATTACGTTTTGTTGTACAGTGTACGTAACGAAGTGTTACAGTTTAACTCTAATACTCTTACAGTTTAACCTGTGTACCGTATGTTAGATGAAGACATCTCAGAATAAAGAGGAAGAAGACGAGCAAGAAAGATAAGAGGAAGAAGAGCACTGTCTCCTCACAATTTCTGTTACAGTATATGTAATAAGATGTTGCAGTTTAAGCACTAGACTCTTACATTTTCAGCAGTACACTCTTACAGTTCGCGCACTACACTCTTACAGTTCCAGCACTTACGATTTCTGTTATATTATACGTAATAAAATGTTACAGTTTAAGTACTAAGCTGTTACAGTTCGAGCACTACAGTGTTACACCTAAAGAACAGCCCTGTTACAGTTTGAGTACTACTCTCTTACAGTTCAAGCACTACATTCTAACATACAGTTTTACATTATATGTTATAATCTCTTACAGTCGTTGGTCATGTTGATTATAGTATATATGAGGGGATGTTACAGTGTGTTATTGGTAACATGTTGAATTTGCATGATACAGAGCACATACATAAGCACAGAGAAGACTGCATCAAACGAAAATGCTTATCATAAAGAAGCCATGTTACAATAACTCTCTACCTCTACTCTACCGACCACTCGGTAGAGTACGGAGGGGAGGAGGCAGAACGGTCAGGGGAGGAAGGGGAGGTGCCGGAACGGTCAGGGGAGGAAGGGGAGGTGCCGGAACGGTCCGGGGAGGAAGGAGAGGAAGGGATGTGTTCTACCCTAGGGCCGATGTCTGGGAGGATGTTATTGAGGCCCCTGTCGCCGTACTGCCGGGAGGCTTTCTGTAAAGCCATCTTCCAGCCCACGTAAAAACCATCCCAGTAGTCGGCGCTGAAGGTGGACTGTCGCAACGGGGGAGCCGGGGGTGACGGTGGCACCGGTGAGGCAGGTGCCTTGCCATCCCTCTGGGGACCACGGTTAGATGAAGACATCTGCAAATAAAGATGAAGAAGACGAGCAAGAAAGATAGGAAGAAGAGCGTTAGAAGCTTGTGATGAAGGATAAGTATGGGGCCCTGGGTTCCTTTTATAGTGTGAAGAACGGTTCACGGACCTTCGAAAGGCGGTTTGTAAGTGCTGTCAATGGTTGCTGTATAAGTTCTTGGCAGGGTATGTAAGAGTAACTTCGCATGGGGAACAGGCGATGGAAAAAAGGAGGGAAGGGTAAGACGGGAATGGGAAAAAGAGACGGAGGCCAAGGAGACGGAAATCGTGTGTGGAGGGCCGTAAATGGTGACATCTGAAAAGCAGGGACTGGAAATTAAACCTGGAGAAAAGCAGGGACTTTACATCAACCGGTATTCTGACAGGGACGAGGAAATAAGTACCAGGCTCTGACAAGGACCCCCAATTAATTTTCCCTTTTTAATATTAAATGTGACAAAGAATATGTTAAGTATGACAAATAACTTCACCGTGTAAAAATAAGATTGATACATAGTTAATTAAAAAGACAAATAAATTTTGTATTAAAATTACAAATTTACATAAAAAAGAGAAAAAAATAGTAGAACTTATACGATGCATGCATGGGCCAACAACATCTAAGATGGATAATTTTATTACCCATCTTAAATAGATAATAAATATTTCTCACCTGAGATTTATACAATTGGGAAGTTAATCCACCCTCAACTACAAGAGGGAGTAGTCTATATATTCATTTGGAACTAGAGCTGTTGGGAAGGCTCTTCAAAACTTTTGGGGCACACATGCGAGAGCTAAGAATTCTTTATACTTAGATGCTTCAAGAGGTTTAAAATTGGTTCTTAAATTGTGTAGAAGGGGCAAGATCATGGAATGAGTAGTGCTGAGAAAATTATTGGCAATGATGAGAGGGAAGCACATTGTGAGGTTCTCCATGCATGCACCAAGTCAAGGCAATATTTTGGGGACCAAGGAAACTAGCTAGGTGCATGCACCAAGTCAAGGCAATATTTTGGGGACCAAGGAAACTAGCTATAGGTGCATGCACCAAGTCACACACACATAATCAAACTCTTGAAACGCGACCACTGTGTCTGTCGTGAATTAATTGTGCACTAAACCCCTAAAGGCTCCTAGAATTTTTTTTTAAATTTTAAAAAAATTTAGAAAAATAGAAAAATCGCTCAAGAAATTAATTGAAGAAAACCACTTCGAGACATTGCGATATAACATGAAATGTACTCGGTATGCTGTCAAAATGGCGTGTCTACACCACATAAACCAAATAGAGAGAGAGAGAGAGAGAGAGAGAGAGAGAGAGAGAGAGAGAAAAGGGAGTAGCAATTGAATTGTTTCGGTCGCTATTCAATCTCAATGGCCGTCTTTGGATTACATACTGATTTTGTTCGGTGACAATTTAGTTTTCAATTTGAGACTAATTTGTCATCCAAATTATTCGGTCGTAATTTTTAAAACTTAATGCCGCAAAACTAAAAATGATTGGCGACCAAAAATTTTTAGTGACAATTTAATTTTGTGACTGAAGAAAAATTTTGATCACCAATCTTTCTTGGCAAGCCTAGTGGCCTCTCTCTCTCTCTCTCTCTCTCTCTCTCTCTCTCTCTCTCTCTCTCTCTCTCTCTCTCCGCCCAGTGAACCCCACCCCCTGAAGGCCCATCCACCGTCGGGAATCCCCACCTCATCCTCCTGCTCTTCCACTCCGTCCTCATCCTCCTGCTCTTCCACTGTCAGGAATCACCCTCACCCTCTCCGTCGCCATTTCCGCCGTCGACATGGACTGGCCGAGTACATAAAGTGCCAATACTCGATTTTAAAAAAAATGCCAAACATGGGTTTGGTGGAGAAGAGAGGGGTGTATTGATAAGAATATTAAAAAAAGATAAATTAATTAATAATATCTGATTGTAATAGGAGAATTCTTTACTATAACAAAATTTAACGTATACTGTAACGAGGGATAACACGTACTGTAATAAATTATACATCTGTCAAGAATTAAAAAATAAGTCAAATATGTGATAGAGACTTCTAATTAATTTGTCATGACTTTTTTTTCATAAATAATAAAAATTATTTTAAATATTTTAATTAATAATATCTCATTAATAAAATGTTTCATTTCCATCGACAGACGGATGGTAGGATTTTTGAAGATATTTTGATCGCGCAAGAGTAATACATACATGATAATACTATTTTAAGATGGATTATTGTACAATTATATTTCTAAAAGAATTTTTCTATGTAGTTATCCCTAATATATATATATATATTATAATTCTAATGTGTCCATCATCAATGCCGAGGAAGAAGCTGGTTGATAGCAAATTTACAATAGAAATGTTGGATTGAGAGAGACAAATGTACACATGAATCCCATGGATCGATGGACCCACCGTGGATCCGTTAAGCAACATTAAAAGGGACCATGCAACATTAAATAGAAAAGTCATATTTTTTTTTCAATAAAAAAAAAGACAAAGAAAACAGTTGGTCAGATGAGACCATCGCCCATGGCATGTGGACCGTTGGAGCTGCATGTTCACATTTCACAGTCAAATTAATGATCAGTACTGTCCAAGTTGCTAGGTCCAAATGTGTAGGTCTCCTTTAATACTCGTGTCTAACTTCACCATGTAAAAATAAGATTGATAAATAGTTATTTAAAAAGACAAATAAATTTTGTATTAAAATTACAAATTTCCATAAAAAAGAGAAATAAAATAGTAGAATTTATACGATGCATGCATAGGCCAACCACATCTAAGATGGATAATTTTATTACCCATCTTAAATAGATAATAAGTATTTCTCACCTGAGATTTATACAATTGGGAAGTTAATCCACCCTCAACTACAAGAGGGCCGGAGTAGTCTATATATTCATTTGGAACTAGAGCTGTTGGGAAGGCTCTTCAAAACTTTTGGGGCACACATGCGAGAGCTAAGAATTCTTTATACTTAGATGCTTCAAAATTGTGTAGAAGTGGCAAGATCATGGAATGAGTAGTGGTGAGAAAATTATTGGCAACAATGAGAGGGAAGCACATTGTGAGGTTCTCCATGCATGCACCAAGTCAAGGCAATATTTTGGGGACCAAGCACACACAATCAAAGTCATCCCCCACCCCTCCCTCAATAATGTAGGTCTCACAAAAATGTAAACTATGTTGACATGGTACAAAGTGGTGGCAACCCACTGGCCAAGAAATGGAGGCTGTCCTAATTAGGTGTACATGTCATAGTATTGAATTGGGGATATGTAGAGGATCTATTGCCTTTACCTTAATATACATATCACAAGAGCCATTGGGAGTATGATAATTTTGCAACTAGCATCATGAGAGATGCTTTTGTTCGTTAGGCAACGATATATAGATCATCATAATTTGGTAGCCTGTTAGGCATCATTAATCAAACATCTTAGTTTGTTTCTCACTTGGGAGCAACAAGTAGTTGGAGGGGTTGGCACATCATTGGAAGCACAAGAATGATTTGGTATATCTATGGGTACTCGAATGAGATGGATCCTACCACTATGTGAAGATAGATATCAGATAGATATTTGTATTATATGATTTGAAAGTGTTTCTTTAGAATCATTGGTGCCAACCACAAGTGAGGTTCACTGCCATAAAGGATGCTCTGCCAACCTATTAACATTCTCAAGTAAGTTTTTGCAACTTTAGTGGGCTCTCATTTGAGTAATAGTACTTGATGTGCAAAGAAAGCACAACCTTACTCTCATCAGTAATACTTGTTAATGGGATATTTACAAGTGGGAAAATGATTAAATCTCAATTGATCCGGCCAACGTCAAAATTGGTTGGGGGCGCAAGCTCCACGCCTGCCATGATTGTTTGACAGGCGTAGGGCCTACGGCCTCAACCAAACCCGTGTTGGCTAGATAAAAAATTTACCAAGTCAACAAAAAGTGGGACTCTTACATGTGCAAAGAGACAAATGAGAGGAGAGTGTGTTTTTCTCATCGTGTATTAAAAAAAAAAGTACAATCTAACAATTACTTTTGTGGATGAATATAACAACCATGTTTGGTCCATATCCCTCTTCTTGGTATGTGTAGTATCTTTTTAGACTCTTCTCATTTTAGCCTTCCATTTTCCCTGTTGAAAAACTAGCTTATTATAATATTTTTAGAAATTTCTTTTAAACTTATGATGATATCATCCTGATGTACATGGACAACTAGCCACTAGACCACTCCTTTAGTGTACTTAATTCCATTCTGCTATGAATGAATGGTTAAAGAAAGAAAATTTGCTTGGAAAATACACACACACACACACACACACTCTCTCTCTATATATGTGTGTATGAATAGGTCACACAACAAGTTGGTCTCAAATATCTTTAACTTTTTTTAAAACTTGTGCATGGAGGGCTAGCTGAATAGTTAAAGAGAGAAAACTTGCTTGGAGAACATGCACACACTAGGACACTATGTGTGTGTGTGTGAATAGGTCACCCAACAAGTTGGTCTATAACATCTCTTTTCTCTAGAAAGCCACCCAACAATTAAGTTCGTCTACAACATCTCTTACAAAATCTCTTCTAGGAAGCCACCATCCAAATTGCTCTCTATATATAAAAATCTCTCTTTTACACAAACATATGTGATATGCCCATCATAAATAAATGAGTAGTGAGCTGATGTTGAGGTAGTACGCGAATGAGAAGAGGAAGAAGGTTTGACTCTGACTTTGTCAAAAGGAGGACTTCGGCTCAACTTTGAACGGCACCACCTTTTCATGGTGTTGGCGAGCCTTCTTAGACCTCCATGCTTGTGCTGACTCTTGCCTCATTAGGTTCTCGATTGGGGTTTTTTTTTTAATGTTCGGTAGCAAAACTATAAATTTTTGTGCGAGAATCCTTCTCAGATTTGTATTTGTAAATATACATTTTTTATTACAGATATACAAAATACTATAAGAGACCCTTCTATCATGAAAGTCAAGAAAAAATATTCTTTCACCATCCTTTTTAATAGGAGTATATATGTTAAACCGAACGGAATAATCTAAACATCTTTTTTATGTATAGTAAGGTTATGGAAAGTATTTTGTATTTGTAAAAAAAGGTATATATAAATCTAAAATATATAATTAACTTTCTAAGAGGGATATATATATATATATATATAAGAAATTTTAATCCTGCCTAATTCCCATGGTTCCTGTTATATTTAGACTTAGCCCACAAGACTATATTTAGGAATGTTCACGGTTTCATTTGGAGAATATTGAACTGCGAATTATAAACCAAAACCAAATCCCATTTCTTGGATTACGTTGGTTCAAATCAAAGTTTTATTTTTTATATATATATATATATATATTGATTGGTGTTTATTTATTTAAATTAAAATTAAAATTGAAAAAATAAGTAATTTTATAATACTTATATTTGATTTGCTTTCACCGGAAGTAGCTAGGCGAGGAGATTCTTAAACGCCATTAGCCGTACGTGTGAATGTGTGATAAGTGCTCCTTTTCCATGTGAAAAGTATTAGTGATCAGCATGGAATCGTATTAGAAGTTTTCAGCAATTACTTTACTAGAGTCGCCCTTTTGTGATTTCAGTACACATCTCCTTCAACTTAGGAAATATTCTAATGTGAGACTTTATTAAAAAAAACACAAAAATCACATAAAGAAAATTTCATATGGATGCTGTGCCAACGCAGCCTTCAATCAGTGTTGATGGTGTTTTTTCGTGCAGCATGAATTTAGAACGTGCGTATGCATTAATAAATTAATAAATTTAAATAAATTAAAAGTACACACACACATTAATAAAATTTTGAGCAGCTAGCTGTATCTTTGCATTGGTTCTAGACACATGCGTTTCAAAATCTATTACCCGTCCTCACCACATGCGATTTGAGTTCCAAAGTGTATGTGTTTGGAATCGGCAGCTTCTGATCCCAAAAAAACATTCGCAAAGTCTTTGTCCATAAGAAAATGTGTGTGTCCATCAGAAAATGTCCTAAAACGCCTTTAGAAGATTAAATTATTTTTAATCTTATAACAATTTACTATTATATATAGAAGAACGAGTAAAAATTTATATAATTTTTACAGACATAATAGTCATTCGGTTTATTCGTGTTTAATCTGTTTATTCGGATTAAAAATTGAACTAAATTGAAATTGTGAGTTTCAAATCAAACCAAATTAAATTGTAATAAAAAAGTGTCCAACTCGAACCAAACCGATAGGTTTAATTTGATTTTGCGAGTTCAATTAAACTTTGAACACCCCTATCAAAATTTGGACGTACCGTACGTGTGACCTGACTATATTGGATTTATGTTGGTATGGTAAGATATGAAGATGTACCATATAGTATCATAATGGTACGTCCCAAATACACCCTAAATCCTTCAACATGCTTTGAAAAAAGTTTTAAAAAATAAAAAATGACATTGTTCATGTGTACCGTGCCAAAGTGTGTCGGGGATCATTTGACCCCTGGCACGAGCCGACTCGACTATGCCATTATGATCCTCACAGGGCAAGTGTTGTGGAATGAAACTGATGCCAAATTATCTACTTCACCCATCTTACCAAGTAAAAACGAGCAACGAATATTACTCAAAAGGAAACAGATTTTGGAAGACTAGAAAAGCCATTAAACCATTCGGGGAATCTCTAGATTTTAGAAGACAAGAAAAGCCACTAAACCATTAGGAGAATCTCTCTTCCTCCACCCTTCTCCAAGTTCCAATGGGCTTTTGCCATTAAACCATTAGGAGAATCTCTAGATTTTGGAAGACAAGAAAAACCATTAAACCATTAGGAGAATATCTAGATTTTAGAAGACAAGAAAAGCCACCAAACCATTAGGAGAATCTCTCTTCCTCCACCTTAGGGTCTTCTCCAAGTTCCAATGGGCTTTTGCCATTAAACCATTAGGAGAATCTCTAGATTTTGGAAGACAAGAAAAACCATTAAACCATTAGGAGAATATCTAGATTTTAGAAGACAAGAAAAGCCACCAAACCATTAGGAGAATCTCTCTTCCTCCACCTTAGGGTCTTCTCCAAGTTCCAATGGGCTTTTGCCATTAAACCATTAGGAGAATCTCTAGATTTTGGAAGACAAGAAAAACCATTAAACCATTAGGAGAATCTCTAGATTTTAGAAGACAAGAAAAGCCATAAACCATTAGGAGAATCTCTCTTCCTCCACCTTAGGGTCTTCTCCAAATTCCAATGGGCTTTTGCCATTAAACCATTAGGAGAATATCTAGATTTTGGAAGACAAGAAAAACCATTAAACCATTAGGAGAATCTCTAGATTTTAGAAGACAAGAGAAGCCACTAAACCATTAGGAGAATCTCTCTTCCTCCACCTTAGGGTCTTCTCCAAATTCCAATGGGCTTTTGCCATTAAACCATTAGGAGAATATCTAGATTTTGGAAGACAAGAAAAACCATTAAACCATTAGGAGAATCTCTAGATTTTAGAAGACAAGAGAAGCCACTAAACCATTAGGAGAATCTCTCTTCCTCCACCTTAGGGTCTTCTCCAAGTTCCAATGAGAAGGGAGGTAAGGGGCGCGTGGGTTGCCGGCTCTTCCCACAACACTAACAATCCGCAGGCACCACTTCTCATAAAAGATCCCAACCACAACAATTAAGCTATATTATTAGAAATGGTATACTATTACATGGCTAATGGCAGCATGACATGCACCAAATGCTATTTGTTTAGGGTTCTTAATTTACGGATGTGCACTGCACCTCCTCCTATCATGGGTTGCCACACCACTACTAACAAAAGATTAGAATTGGGAACAGTACTGTCCTATTCATATGTTGCCACACCACCACTAACAATATTAGAATGGGAACAAGGGATGTGGGATGACAGCTGTGCTGAGGTGCAATGCTCTTAAGTTGGGTCCCCTCCCCTTCCTCCCCTCTTTTATAAAGAGATAAGGGCAAGAGAGTTGTAGGGACCAGAGGAGGATTCCAATGGAGACAACTGTGGGGGCAGATAGAAAAGGGTGCATGGGTAGGGCCGTAGGGGGCACTTGGAATGGTAGTTGACATGGACATGGGAGTGGGAGAGAGGAGTAGAGAGATTCCAAAGTCAGTTTTGCCTCTTGCCTTTTTACTGTATATTTAGTATAAGGATAGATCGGAGATAAAGTGATGATATCCTCAAAATTATAGATGGGAGATAAAGTGATGACGATATATCCTAATACCAAACATTAACTATTGTCAATTTCCTTGAGAAAAAGAAATGGTGAGAGAGAGGCCAATCACACTCTTCTCTTCTAGTTGTGGATAAGGCAATGGAGGTCCTTAGATGATGATGTATGTTGGGGGGGGGGGGGGGGGGAGGAGGAGGTGGAGATGGAGGGGGTCATAAATTGCTTTTGCCTTTGGCTTTGGATGTGGCCCTCAAGCAACCCCAAGGGGTGTGTGTGGGGGAGCCCACAACCTCCCCCCTATCACAATAAAAAAAAACTTAAACCAAAGAAAAAGAATGGGTGAAGCCTAAAAAAATCTGATGTTTCTATGAGTTAGATAAAACCAAAATAAGAATTTCTCTTCCTGTTTTTTGGATTATTGTGTTTTGATGTGGGATGACATTCTTATTTTTACAATTTTGTGCGTAATTTATTGATTTTTTTTACAAAATTCTTGTAATAAATCTGACTACACAGACTAAAATCCTAGTATTATGACTCACATCGTATAAAATAAGTTAGTCCGAGGAGAAATGCTGACTATTACATTTCTCAAAAAACTTTGATGTCTCGTGCGAGTGTGTGCTGGCTCGTGATGTAATTATTCCATGATAATTAATGAAAAATATTTTTTATTTTGTTTTCATTTATCTCTCTCTCTCTCTTCATGCGATACCCCGTGACGAGTTTAAATATTGCATTAGTAGGTAAGGTTGTTCAAATAATTTTGGTTCAAACTGAAGAATCGAACTGGACCAAATCAAATTGACCAATTTGGTTCAATTTGAACTAAAGTTTGGTTCAGTTTGGTTTCACACAATATGAAATCGAATTGAATTGTTTAAATTAAATTTTAATATAATTATAATAATATTGATATTAAAAAAGTAATTATATGACTAAATATATATAAATATACATATTTTTACTTTTATTCTTATTTTTAATATAAAATATTAAAAAATGATCATATGTAATTAAATAAAAAATTGAGTTGAACTGAACTGACTCAAATAATTTCAATTCAAGTTTCCACTCTCGTTAATTCAGTTCGGATTTGTCAAAAATAAATCAATTCGAACTAAACTGAATCGTTGAATAGTCCTACTGATAGGTCACTTTTAGCTAACCGAAGGTTCTCACATGCACCCACCCTTCAACAAAAATTCAGTAATTTAATCACTCTGAGAGAGGTCATTGTAAACTTGTGATCACCCTCTGGTGACCAGACCGATGCGCGTCCTCGACGTCCCAGCCTCCCGCACGTCTTGCCTACCGTGGAGGCTTCAGCATGAAGCGAACGTGATGACAGGACCCATAAATTTCTTCCACCCTTCGCGAGGGTGAGGAGGGGGGGGGGGTTCCATCCATAAAGTTCTCCTAGGCCTAATGGTATGTTTCAAAAGGAAAATATATCACGAGGGGTGTAAATAAGGAGTCGAAGTCGGAAACAATAGTTTTCAAATCTAACTCCGATAAAAATCATCGAAAATAATCGAATTCAGAAACAGATACGAAAACAATGATTTTTCTATCCGAATTCGTTTCTTTATATTATTGGGATAATCACATTTAAAAATCAAATAATGTTGAATATAAAAAAATTGATAAATTAGATATGAAAATCAGATATTCAGATAATATATAATATACAATCTATATTATATATTTTATTAGATTTGAAAATCGGATAATTAGAGTTCCGTATTCGATTCTGATAATTTATTGAAAATATGTGAATTTAATTCTGATAAAATAACGACAGTTAAATATATTCTTGAATCTTATAATTTTTATAAAAATTAGATCAGATAATCAAATAATTAGATATTTTGTACAGCTCTATATCCCGTTATACAACGGAGCACGAGGCGGCTACGTGGTCCTCTGCAACTGGCCATCAGTAAAAGCCCCGGCGCACGCCGTTTCCCCTCCCCCCCCCCCCCCGCGCCGGTGGGCCCCTACCGTAGGGGCCGTTTTACATCAGGATTTTCCCTTAAATTTAACTTTTAAAAAATATCTAAGCCAACACGTAGGTTAAGGTAACCCTGAAGCCCACCGTTTAGTATCCTCGCGATTTGGATTAATAACATGAATGCCACGGCCCTCTCCCTATAAATAGGGCCGCCGAGGGGAGGTGTGTTTGGCAAATTAGCGAGCCATCCCCCCCCTCTTCTTGAGAGAGAGAGAAGCCTCTGGAATCTCCCCTTCTCCTTCTCTCTCTTGGTGTCTCTTTCCTTTTCGCGAAAGCAAACCCTAGTTCCGCCATCAGCCCACCCAGCCGCCGCCACTGTCACCAGCAGCGATGATGGCGACTTCCTCTAGGACTAGATCCAGCGGTCCGGCCCTCGGCCGGTCCCTTTGTGCCGGCGGACGCCTCTGCTCCTCTTCCCCGTACGCCCCGCCGGCGTCCTTCTCGTCCGCCTCCTCCTTTGCCTCGTCGACGTCGTCGTCCTTCACGGCCGCGAGATCTGCCACCGCGTTCAGCTTCCACAGCCACCAGCGCTCAGCGTCGCCGACCCGCGTCCACCTGGCCGGGATCGCGTCCTCGGCGTCGCCGCCGTCGACTTCGTTTCGGCTTTCCATCTCTGACCGCGCGACCTCCCCCGGGAGGTCGCTGTCGGTCTCTTTCCGGGATCACCGGATCGTGAGGAAACCGGTCGGGCCGCCGGCGGGGTCGCAGCGGAGGACGTGCATGTGCTCGCCGACGACGCACCCCGGATCCTTCCGCTGCGCGCTCCACAAGAACGCCAGGTACCATCCGCACGGCAACGGAGGGGGTGCCACGGCGCCCTCGAGCCGGCTCAACATGAGGAGGTCGGCCATGACTAACTCGCTTGTTCGAATCGGGACGGTGGAGGGGACGGACCTGATCAAGCGTGCTCTCGCCTCGCTGATCCGGCCGTCCTCCCACCAGCAGCGCCGGCGTGCCGACTTCCGGCCCCGCCCGAGCCGCCTTTCCGTCATGTCCAAGGCCGACGACTGAAAGCCGATGGCCGTCGGTGACGCAGATCTCGAAGCAGGTTCGTAAGACGATTAGGCCAAGAAAAGAAAGATTCATCCTAGCACTACTCTACCTACAAACCTTTCTCCCTCCCTCCCTCCCATTCCTTCTGTGTAATCCGCAGCCCTCTTTTTTACCCTCCACCTGCGGTGTACCGGAGGCGTCGGATCTAGAGGAAGAATGGCACAAGGTTCCGGCATCGCTGCCACCACTAACCAATGATGGAGGCAACGCCGTCGACATACTTCTCAACAGGATCCCTTAATCTTTTTTGTTTTTTTTTGTATTGGTGATGCGATCGGGAGCCGGCATCAAGTACAGGCGGGATTTGTACATATGATGACATTGTTCTCGATAGATTCCGGCCGGCGACGGCCGTTTTGAAGAAGAGAACCACAGCGTCCGCCGGTAAATCGGCGATTAATCGCACAGACGCGAAACAGAACCAACACTGTTAATTTCAACACCATCATAAAATTTAACAACATGATTAACCAAGATTTGTGCATTTAAAATCCATCATAAAAATTTCCCCTACATATATTTGCTTCTGTTTCTTCCCATGATTGAAACGGGTGTTGTGATTGTTCATCGCAGCGTTCTTCGTCAGGTCCCCCGTAACGTCCTGTGCGTGATGTGATCTATTCTTGTTGCGCCGATGACGTCGTTTGCGTCCTCATCGCCCTCCCTCGTTGGGTATGTGTATTGTGTATATTCCTCTCTCCGTTCAGGTAATTTCTTTTCTTTTAATTTTTTTTACTATGCGTATTATTTAATATTTATCTTTTGTGTACCTTGATTCTTTGATTTGCTTCATTTCTCATATTATTTTTTTTAATTATTGCAATGTGATTAATTTTTCATGTGTTTCTCTGGGGCCGGCGGTGACATGCTTCCGCGATTCGCGGCGAACTCTTCTTCGGCACGCGGGCCACGTCGCCGGCGGAGTTGCTATCCTTTTTGACGGAGACCGAATCCGAACTCCGGATCCGAAGCGTCAGAACTTTTGGTTGACCTTCCATGAACACTGAGTTTAAATTCAAACATGGAAAAGTGGATGCTTCTGAGACTTGAACAAGGTTTCGGAGAAGACGTCCACTAAAGACACAAGATGATGTTAATTAATAGGGAAAACAAAACTCTCAAATAAGATATGAGAAAAAAATTAAAAATTAATTATATAATTATTCATATGCATCTAATTTTTTTAATAAAATAATATTAGATAATAGTTTTTGACAGAGTCTTTGTTATAACAGAATTTAACATATAATGTAACAAGATATAATAATTATTGTAATGAATTATAATTTTATTAAGTACTAAAAATTAAGTTAAATATTTAATAAATTTTTAATTAATTTATCTAATAACATTTTCATTAAAAGAGCAGTATATATGGGACTCAGAACAGTATTTTATGAGGTTGTAGATGCAGTGGTGGCTGCGCGTGGTGCCAGCTGTATCGGGCCAGCCCACGTTCAGGAATGAAGTATCCAGTCTACTCCTGCTGCTTGATTTGATTGACTTAGCTGACATTTCTAAAAAATAAAATATGGGATCCTTTTATAGGATCTCCATATTCAAGAGGAAAGTGAAAGTGAAAGAAGAAAAGATCAGATTAACTTCCATATTTAATACCATAATGTATCTATAACATGTTCTTTTCCGGTGGTAAATATTTAAAAGATATTTTAATCTCTGTAATTGAAGAAGATGGGCTTGAGAATATATTACATGTTGAATCTTAATGGATTTGTTTACCTAAGATACTTGTTTAGAGATATCCTTCAAAATTTAATGAATATTCCAACGAATTGTAAAAGTTGTTGTACACTTGAGAAGTATCGAACCTTTTTAAGAGAGAGAAAGAAGTATTACAGAGGTTGTATATATAAATGAGAAAATATTTATGACATTATCTATATAATGAAATATCAAAAGTATATTTTTAAATATATTTAAAAGTACAATAAATATCTCTCGGTGGTAGGGTTTTTTTTTATATTTGTTTATAAGAAAAATGATAAATTAATTAGAAGTCTTTATCCAATATTTAATTTATTTTTTAATATTTGATAGAGTTGTAATTTATTACGGCAAACGTTATTATCTGTTACAATATAATCTAAATCATGTTACAATAAGAATCTTTTATGTTACAGTTAGAAATTATTAATTAATTTATCTTAATAAAAAAGAATGAGTGCAAATGATTGTATTATTATACCAAAACGAAGTTGTACACTTATTACAAGATTGAAGAGTGGAATAAAATTATTGGATTACAAGTATGGATCAAACTTTTAAGAGATGGAACTGCCGGTGATCCACCCATATTCCCCGGCAGTTCCATGCTATTAGAGCTTCGTTGTTTCTTGGGTGGCCCGTTAAAGGCCACCTCCAAATCGTCAAACTGTTACGGGTTGCTTCTGCTGATCTTGGTTGGGTAGGCAGGTCGTGGCATGGGATGGTTAGGGTCGGTATGGGTAAGAGAGATGTTTGGCTGCAGGGTATGTAGCTGGGGATTGGCCAGTACGTGGGGGTGTGGTTGTGGTTGCAGGGGTAGTTGGGGATTGGTTAGGAGGAACTTCAGCAAAAAGAGAGAGAGAGAAATGCTAGTTATCTGAGCGTCCGAGTAATTAGCATGAATTAGATCGGCCGCGCGGTCGATTTGATTGGTCGATTGCGTGGACTCCAAATTACGTCTTTATGGGGTCCACGCTGCGGCCGATCAATAAGATCGGCCGTGTGGTCGATCCACATCGACTATTTCCCGAATAACTGACATTTCTCTTTAGCAGAAGATGTTGCTTCTTGAAACTGTATCGGAGCTGGCCCTTTTTCTGAATCCTCTGTAGTGATCAGGCTTTTAGTTGGTCTTGGGGTTAACTCTTGTCCCACGATGAATCTCTATTGACTCCTCCATTTTCCTCTTCAAAGCTGGAGAATATGAATCTTTGATTTACGCTTTATCCATTTGGAAAAAGGTTGGGATTAACCCAACCCAATCTCATACATAATTTTAAACTGGGTTAAATTATAAGTTACTTTGGTAATATAAGAGTTAATTTTATGAGTTAAAGTGAGTTAACTTACCTTTTATTTTTGTGGTTTGGTATGTCAAAGTGACTAGCCCCTCTACTTTTGTATTATTCCTAAAATACCCTTATCTTATTCCCTCTATTATTTTTATTTATTACTTTTTATTGTACTATGTGTTACCATTTATCTTGTGCTATCTAGATGTATATCAAGATTATATAAATTATATTATGATTGAACTGTAGTAATATATTGAGATTATCATATATAATATTCATCATTAATTTTCTACATTATTATTTTTATACCTTGTGCTACCATCTTTGTATATTAAATTTTTTATACTTTGTGCTACCTAGATTCATATCAAGATTATATAAATCACATTATGCCTGAACTGTAGCAATATATTTATATTATCATATATAATATTCATCATTAATTTTTTTTATACCTTGTGCTATCTAGATGCATATCAAGATTATATAAATCACATTATGACTAAACTGTAGCAATATATTTAGATTATCACATATACTATTGATTATTAATTTCCTATTAGATAAATCTTTCATTCAAAATTTTAAATTTACATATTTATATTGTGATTCCTTCCCGGTTCACACAATCACCCATCACTTAATTATAAAATCGCATATATATATATATATTATTTTCTCCTATATCTAAATTGATTGATTTAAATAATTTTATACTTATTTTTTTCCAGAAACAAACGAACAATATTTTATCTATTTTACATCATTTAACTCCTCTAAAATTAATATATCTACGATAATATATAAACTAAAATTATTCTATATCTTTCAAACAGTCGTTTCATACAAAATTACCACAAAAAACTCAATATTTGTCACATACAACAAACTCTCTTTTCATTAATACAAGCATATGTATCTTAATGTCCTTGATGCACGCTCTCTTACATACAGAAATCTCCCTGTCTTATGATGGATGATGTTTGTCATGTAGGCTGTGGTTGACAGAATTAATAATAATACACAGTTCAAATGTTTATACTAATTATAAAATTATTTTATTTAAATATTAAAAATCTCCTATCCCCCCTCACCACTATCTCTATTTCTTCTTGCTAATTAAAAAATAATTGGTAATTTATAATAAGATTTATTTTAATTATATTTAGTTTAACTATTTTTGTAATAAAAATTATATACTTTTATAAATTATATTTTTATTTATTAATATATTTTATAATCAATAATCGTGCATATCTCACGGGTGTTCAACTAGTTAATAATAATACACAGTTCAAATGTTTATAAGTAGTACAAGGAGCTGCTTTACCAACATCTATTTTAGATTCACAATTTCATACCGACATATATGAGGAATATGCAACAAAGTTTTTTTTTTACCTAAATTTTATATCATCGATATATAATTTGAGTGAATGTACAACAAGAATTATAATTCGTCTATGAGATATAGAACATAAGAATATGTTACTTCATTCAATTCTTTTATTTATATCTTGTCTTCCATTTAAACAACAATGGATCCCTACAAATATAAAACAATCATCAATACATGCAACCATCGAGGGTGCCGAGTGTGACGAAGAGCTGTCCCGTTATGGCGACCACACCCACTGCGACTTCTTGGGTCTTAAGATCGATCAACCCTCCATTAAAGCTCCTTAAGAAGGCCAAGATGGGTGACGGTGTCATCATTGGAATCATCGATTCAGGTGAAGATGACATCCACCCTCATAACTCCGGGAGACAACCAAATCATTGTGATAAAGATTCTTCTCAGCATGTGTGTGTGTTAATGATTTAATTCCAGTCATGTATGCATGTCATAATTTATTTATTTATTTATTATGAAAAATATTTACTACACATCATTAATTACATGTAAGAATAGGGGTGTCAATTGGGTCGGGCCGGCCCGGAAGCTCGGCCTGATTTTAACTGGACTTGGACCGGAAAAATGAGTCCATTAAAATTTTTTGGCCCGGCCCGGAAAAGAATAGGGCTGGGCTTAGACTTTGGATGTATGAGATTAAATAAGAGATAAGAGATAAGTTAACTTTATCTTATGTTTGGTGTTTCAAAAAAAATAAAAATGAATATGATTTAAGTATTCTGAAGATATCTTAAAAATAAGAGTAAATTGAGGATAATTTATCCCACTTTTTTGGTGGGATAATTTATCCTCATTTTCTAATCTTAAAATTACCAAACAAAAGATAAATTAAGAATGAAGATACTGTATCCTCAAATTAATTTACCTCTATTCTCATTTTTTTTAATCTCATATCAAACATGTCTTTAAATGCATGATCTTTTAGAGTGAAGTTATCTAATTTTGAGGATAACTCCACTCTATTCAAATACCAAACATAGTTTAAATATATATATATTTTTAGGTTGGATAGCCTAGTAGTCTTTACATTAGTGTAATATCTCGGGCAACTAGGGATCGAACCTTGGGTGCCCTCCACCCACCCAGTGATTTGTCCGCGGATCATATATCAAAAAACAGAAATGTTTTGGGTGTGCACAAAAGCACTGCTGGAGTGCCCGCCGTCGTCTCGGATTGGCTAGGCATTAAGCTCCACCTCTTGTGAGATCCGACGCTCGACCAATCCGAGCATGGGGTGGGCACCCCAGCTCAGCTTTGGGCATGCCAAGATGTGCCCAAGGTATTTCTCATCAAATAAACCTGCACATCACCTGTTGTCTTAGACAGTCTTGTGTTGCTTTTGGTCTCTCTCTCTTGCCTGTGATCTTCCCCTCAGTAGGGTCCTTTGGTCGTTTATTACAGTCAAGAATGCTCTGTGCTCTGGCTTAGAATGGCCGAAATCCCAGGTGTGGTATTATCGGATGACTTCATCTTGATGCAATATGTTTGTGATAACATTTAAAACGTAATGATACCGGTATGCAAGAATAATATAAAGTTAGAGAAACATCTTATTATTTTGGGCAATTCAAGAATTAATTTTGTTCGACCCATTAGACATTCCTCAGTCTTGCTTATATTTTTGCGGATGAGAAGTCATAAATAAGATCAGATTAGGCTAGATTATCCTGTTTTCATCTACGGAGATTTGATTGCCTCATGGAATACATTACTACACATGTAACTTGCTTTTCTAGAGAAACACTTATTATCCGTGAAACAGATAGAAACTTATCCAGCCAAGACACTTTATTAGTCGGACACTTGGATTGGAAAATGATTTAGTAACACCATTTGATAACACATTAAAATAACACACCAATTAAAATGCACCACAACTTCATCATTTATGAAGTGTTTTTAATTTTTTTATTTTAATTGCTGATGTAACACAATTTTAATGGTGATATTATCAAATGATGTTACCCGACAACTTCCTTAACGGGTAGAAAGTGCTTCTCGCTTTGTATGGATCCGACTATGTGGGGGTTTAGAACGGATTCTGCTAAGCGATATTGATATTCATACGTTGCCCAATAAAAAGGAAAAAAAAAAAGACTCAAACCTTAGTTTGTCTATTCAAGCTCCTACATGAAACTCAGTCATATATAGACTCAGACTTCTTATAAAAGATTAAAAGTATAAACTCTTAACTAGAAGTGCATCTAGAATTAAAAGAAGATAATTACATATGTACGCTAAAAGAGCTGATAGAGGCTATGTACGATGACAGTATGAAATATGGCTTTATTACGGAGACATACATGACAATCTGAAGAACATTCTATAAAGCAAGTGCAAAAGATCTTTGGAGGTACATATGTCATTCATCGTCATCATCAAGAGTCTTATCTCGTTATTTAGAGTCGGTTACATAAATTCTTTTCCGGCACAAATTTTTATTAAGTGTTATAATCGTGTTTAAATTCAAGAAGTCCAAATCTTTCTTAACAACATCACATCATCTCATTTTAAATTTTTTCCTAACTCTTTTATTAATATCCACTAAGATTTTATCACATCTTTTAACCAGCGCCGAGTTAAGACAATGGTGCACGTGTCCAAACCACCTAAATCTATTTTCTCTCATTTTTCTATCAATTGGAATTATCCCAAAATCTTCACGGGAACACTCATTCTTAATCTTATATTTCTTGATCTTACCACACATCCATCTCAACATTTTTATCTCCGTCGCACACATTTTGTTAATATATTCTTTTCGTACTGCACAACACTCGGTACCATATAATAAAATAAGTCTCACTGCCGTTCTATAAAACTTTACTTTAAATTTCACTGGTATAGGACGATCGCAGAAGACTCTTGATGCACTTCTCTATTTTCATTGATATACGACGATCTCAGAAGACTCCTGATACACTTTTCTTTAAATTTCACTAGTATACGACGATCAAAAGTACATATGCCATTATCCCGATAAAAAATCCATAGCGTTCAAAACTTCAGATGCAACACCAAAAAGCCAGCCCAGGATCAAAGTAGAGAACTAAAATATGTTTCGATTCTTATCCTAGAAAATGATGATTTTGAAAACAAAACTTTGCACATGGTGCGTTTAAACAAATGCAAAAGCATGACGGATTTTCATAAAATTTTCATCGTAACACGGGCATATGCAACAAACCCAGATGTTAACCAATCAACAGTGCATAACCAAGTCATCATTAGCAATGCTCATCACAAGGAACAATTCTCCAGCACATCTGAAAGAAAAGAGGAGAAATGCTTAGTGCACGCTGACATGTGGCGATGAACGGTGCTGCCATTGGCCTATTTCTTCTGAAAGAAAAAGTGGTGATGTAACCAGGAGTGCCAGGGCTGTTAAAAACATGGTGGATCAGGAAAAACCCGATTCGCCCCGATTCTCAGATACGTCGAACCTTGGTTAAAAAAAGGGGAGTGGCGAAAGTTGGGGGGGGGGGGAGCACAGTGAGGAACATTCCTTCCCCCATTAGAAGAGTTACATATCTCCACCTGAAAAGAGTTGATACGGAGAATATTACAAAGAGGGAGAAAAGAGAGAGCGAGAGAGCAGGCAATCTTTTGATTTCACCATTCTTGCAGGGAAATCCTAAAATGGTTGCCCAAAGCACAACTACTTGACAACGGATATCTTGCTACACATGTTAGATGGATGGGGAACTCGCTGGAGCCGACCAACAAGTTTAGAAGGTGGCGTTCACAATGGGGAATGAGGCACCGGAATGCAGGAAATATATCACTTCACTGACAATTAAGTTAGATAATTCCTTCCACCTCTAGACCACAGCACCCACCCAGATCCTCAAATATCCCAAGATGATTAAGGAAAAAAGAAGAAAAAAGAGGACAAGGAGCCTGCCACCTAAGTGCAAGGGGGGGTGAATGAATTAAAAGACAAGAGACGCCTAGCTATGCCAGGCCAGAATACTGTGGCTTCCTCTCAAGCTTTTTGATCACCTGTAATCAACTTCTGCGTCAGAAATTAATGATCCTGCACGAAAACTCCTACTAATCCGGGTGTCCCACATCTTGGAGAAGTGTTCCTCATCTGTGACAGCATGGCAAAGGCCATTCGACGTGAAAACTTCTGCTTGCTGGCCACGCAGTTTAGGGCCTGAGAAATGACACAAAGTCAGCCACCTACATGGATCCACAGGAAAAAATAAATGTACTAGGAGGAAATGAACAACTACTTTTATCTGCATAAAAATCTGGATAATAATGTTCCCCCAAAGGGCTCTTACAGCAGCTCAAGCTCTGTTACGCACGGTTACAGTTGTTGACAAAGGCAAATATCTCTAGAAATTATTTCGTTGTGACCGTCATACGGGCGTTTGTGGGTGCTCATAAGTTTGGAATTGATACAATTAAACTTGTTATGAAACTACCTTTAAGCGCATCACAACCGTCTGGCACTGCAACATCCACTCTGTGGATAGCCTGATCAGATGGTGATTTTGGGCTTCAGCAATTGGGCAAATCTTGCTGCACAGTTCCAACCCTTTCACCCATGTTCTTCATCTCAACTATTGGGCACGACTCTGTATAAATTTTATCATTACTTGCAAAAGGAGACATGGTAAAGGAGTCATCAGCAGCATCAGAAATTTCGACATAGTTCTGTGTAGTAATGAGCTCATCAGCACTGAATCCAAATGATGCTCTGTACGCCTCAATTTCCTCCACATCTTGCTTGCAAGCTTTGCTATGCCTGCGACCACCGCCACTACCATGAACATCCGCTTCCCTTGAAACACTGAGCCTCCCTCCGCAGTGGGAATAGGGTGAAAATGACTGTTGGGCCTGATCTAGATAAAATTGGGCACATGTAGCAGGGTAAAAGAAGCTGGAATCTGGTGATAACATGAAGTTCTTAGAGGTAGAGTTGCTAAGACCAAATAGTTTGGAAGACTGACTTCTAGAATATGGAGACTCATGAGCAGACAATGAAGGTTTCCATTGGGTGGGAATCTCCCCCTCGGGAAAAGGTGAAGACAATCCTGTCCTAGGAGTTCCTGATGCCGGTGAGATGAAACTGCTGGAAGGACTTCTGGAATAAAGTGGATATGTTGCCTGGAGATCACTACCAGATCCATAACCAGCTGATATGTATGGTCCCCCATTCTCCTTTCTGGCAGTTTTAATATCCAAGGAAGAGGAGAGAAACCGGGCATAAGGCACCTCTGGAGATGAGGGAGTGGTTAGATGTGCAAGTTCAGGTGGAGGAGTCAGTGGAGCCGTAGAAGGTTCAGTAGTAAAAGTTGAGAAAACAGGGGGGGAAACTAGCTGGGTTTCATGAGCATAAGGACCAGTCGCAAACATGGTTGATGATGGCCCACCAGGAGAATTGGCAGAAATTGACAGGAAACATCTAGGTGACTGAGCTGTAGAAGGGAGAGCAGAGTGAGTGAAAGAAGCAGGTGATGATGGCGGAGCAAGAAGAGAAGGGGTTAGAGTTGTAGCCTGGTTAGGCAGACCAGCTGCCTGAGGCCCATTTCCATGAGTTACAGATCCATTTCCATCTGGGATACGGGATGAAGGAACGATCCTTTTTCCTCTTTTCTGTGATCCAAAGCAAGAAAGACCACAGAAGCAACCTCCCCATCTGCTCTGCTGCCAAAAAGATAAGAATGCAAAGATTTAGCCCATTGTAGGTGAACGCAAGTACTCTATTATCACAGTGCTAAAACAGACAAGAATCTTCAGGCATTGATTTAAAAGATAAGCATGTGCTGAAGTTCCATCCTTACAGGAACCCAAATCAGGGAATGGCAAATATATCTCCTAAGACTCATCTAAATGAAGCTCAAACAGAGGAAACCAAATTAGGAAGAAAGATACATGATGCCAGCCAGGTTAGACTTGATGTTCACAAGCATCAGAGAAGGCTTACTCATTTCAAGTACCTATCTCATACAAGTTATGTGCGAGGATATTTATATCACCATAAGCGCATACTTGTGGACCTACACTCCCGTAGGACTTCAATTAATAAGATAAATGTAAAACTCGTCACATATTCCAGGGGAGTCCCAAGTGTAGACGGTAGATGTCAGAGTCATACAGCATGTGCACACACACACACACACACACACAAGGAAAAGATGGACAAATGTAATCACACCAACAAGTAACAATGCATGAGTGGGCAGACACATTACACTGATACATGTTTACATGTGTGCAAATGTACACATACGTACACATGCAAACACACAAACCTGCATACATGAATGAACCTATGTCCACCCACACCCACACCCACACCCACACCTATATATGCACCTAAGCACACAGGCATGTCCTAGCATATGCACACATCACACAGACGTATACACACAAACATAGATGAACTGGGCACAAACATGCATAGAGATGTGATTTTCTCTAAGGTTGACTTTGGGAACGCCTGTGGGACCATTCGATTATGCAAATCTTACTGTTAGAGCCTAAATGAAGTCTACAGACATCTTTGAAAGGAGCCGTTGTGGGACGGAAAACCCATTTGATTATGTTTTCCTGCCAACAATGGGTATGCATGGGTTCCATTCTCCATAACATGAAGAGTAAGAATTTGTCATGTCATTGGGTCAACAATGTCAAAAAGATGCAACTAGGACATTAGACACAGTAGGATATATGGCAAGTTTGTGGGTGGGAGGGTTGGTGGTGGCTTACTGGATGTTCAGAATGCAACTGCAACAAAAACAATGAATCAATCCAAAATCCCATAATGTGTAGGTCATTCCGTGATGATGCCTTTCATAATGATCTTATGACCCTAATGCGGTTGAGGCTAAATAGTGCATTAAAGTTTATCATAATATTTCAATTGGACAATGCTAACTTCAACCTGCATTGGTTGATCTCCATCTCCCACATTTTAGCTTATCTATAGCTTGTTGACTGAAAAAGTGTATCCCTCCTCAAGAGGAAAATCAATCACAGCAACATGTACGTCTCCACTAAAGAGCAAGTTTAACACTGTTGAATACTTGCAAGCTTATGAACTTGACACCTAATGCATGACCACATATTTAAACCAAATCCAGCATATGGATAATATGGTGAAAGAGGATGGGCCTCTATGAAAGGAAGTAAAATTATAATAGAATAAATTTGCCTCCCAAGTGTTTTTCCCTTGCAGTTGTCTGAGACTTGCCTTTTCAAAGAATTCTTCCAGAAAACTCAGACCTTTCATAGCCTACAATATACAATAAATTCCCAAATTAGACAATGCTAATTGTCCTCCTAATCTAACCATAGGTTATCTACCAGCAGTATCTTATGAAAATTTAGACAGCTCTTCCGTAAACCCAGCAGAAATGATAAGACAATATACATAATTGTTTTCTCTTCATAGAATGACTGTCTATCGACCTAGCATATCGGGTGTAATTTAATGCTATTCAATTCTTATAAAGGATAAAACTGATTAATTTTTTTCAAATTAAGCTACTTCTTTCTAGTGAACACATGAATTAGTAGAAAAGATCATGTGCACATGTATACATGGATGCATATCTGGGATGGTTTCATTGCCACCAGTGGCAAAATAAGAATGGCACCCCCTACTTTAAACTACATGATTTATTCTCCATTTTTTAATCCACACCATTAATCTTGTTTAGAATGGTTTTTAACTATAAGAACAAATCACTAAAATCTGATATCAAAAACTCATAGACCACATAACACGGAATCACATTATCTAAGCCATTCATTTTATATACATCTGAAGCACAAGAAATAAGCCTAAAAATTGTATAATCTTAAATCTATAAGTAGTTTACTAATAGTGAAGAAGAGTTAATTGTGCAGAGTGAAAAAGGAAGTTTGAATTATATGGTTGTGAAGTAGATGGAACCGCCCAAATCTAAGCTGGGCTGAGAGGAGAAGCCATTGAACCAAGAATCACTGTGCAGCATGATGATTCTCGATCGAATAGACAAAGGTGCCAAACAGTATCAAGCTCGTTCTTCCCTTCAAGAGGAAAAGAGCATCAAGCACAAAAATATAAGACAGAACTTAACCAAAAAGTGAGCTCAGCTGCAGCAGCATTAGATGAGATGGTTGGATCTGACTGAATGTTGATGTAGACTATCATGACAGTAAGCAAGGTAGTCACTGCAGAACACTCCCCTGCATCATGCACATGAATCAACAGGGATTGGATGTTGGAGAGAGTTATTTGTAACTATGCTATCAAAGGCAACTAAGGCAGTCGCCTTAGACATAAGACGAGTGAGGTGACCCCAAGTCACGTTGCTCCAGCGAATTCCACCTCGGGAAGCCCAGGCCTCAGTCACCACCTTTGTACCTGTCCGGTCCACAGATTGGCCCACAAAGAGGCCCACTTAAGCTAGTAATGCTTACTTATATTATCATTTCATGTATTTATGTGTATGAGTGTGAATCTGTTTACTTGCAATTTAGTTAGATAAACTTTACATGTAGGAATTAATGGATTTAGTGAGTTATACAATAATTTGGCACACAGGAATGAATAGCTCTATGAAATATATATTTTTTAAGCACCCATTTAGGTGACATTTATATATATTCATATTTTTTTAACTATATGCATTATTTAATAACAAATCACCCCAATCATCTAGGCCTTTGAGGCTGAGATGACTCCTTGGTCGCCTTGGCCACCTCTCGCCTCTAACTACATGGATTTGTAATCTAAATTTAGAAAACAACGACATACCTTTCTGAGAAATTGTTCTGAAAGCATTAGACCTCATAGTCCTGATATATACTAAAATTCCAAATTTGCCAATGCTGTGTCCTTCCCCTTAATCTAATTATAGGTGCAGCCTTATTACCCTATACTGATCTGCATAACTCAATTAACCCAGAAAAGAGATGATAAAATAACATACTTATTCTCTACTTTCTCACATTGATATTTTATTGCCCTTGTGAATCATATGTCACTACATTCTACATCCATGACAAAACAGATAAAGACTTCCAGAACTTTCATATTTCTTTCTAGTGGCTTCACATAGTCTCCCTCCATTGTCCAGCATGAGAGTTAATTTTCACAGATGTCGAAGAGCAACACAGTTGTTAGGTAGAGCATATATTCATATATGAGAGTTGGCTGATAATTGTGTCAGAGAAGAGTAACATCTCCACGTTAAACTGCACCTACTCCCTTTGTAAGGGTAGCGCAAATGCCTTTTTGGACAATGTGGGGGCCCTACCACCTTGTTCAGAGAGAGAGAGAGAGAGAGCTGCCTCTTTCCAGCTTAACTTTCAGAGCTGATTCCAAGTGAAGTGTGCTTAAATTGCAGTTAGAACATAGTCTCCTTCCCATAACTGTTGTAATAAGGCTTTTGGCAGACCTCTTGTCAAAAGTAATTCTGGTTGGATACACTTAACTACTTTATAACCATTTATGCAATATTGAATAGCTAGTTATGAAAAAACAAATCCTTTGGTCTATCTATGGAAATAGCCAAACGTGGGTTGATGGATAAGCCTTAAGGAGATGATGTCGCCACTACCCTCTTAGGAGGTGCTGGAGGGCAGAAAAGATTCCTCTAGAGTAATGAAGCACAGCAGGAAGACTGATCTATCTACGTCCATAACATAACATATAATTGTGGGGTATTAGAATGAAAATACAAGAGGGAGGGGGGACGACAGATTTCTTAAGTGGATAGAGATTCCATTTCCTCTGCCAGACAGATCCCATGAATTGTAATAAATTTCGGGCCACAAAGTACAGTCTGCCGCCACCATCTGCCATATAATCAAGAAAAGAGGCGAGAGATTATACCCAAAGGTGAGTGCAAGCTGAAAGCTGTGACAGAAGGACTGTGGGATAATGTTTAAGGGACTCAAAGCAGATCCAAGGAGCAATATTTATCAGAAACTGCGGATGCAAAGGGGGGGAGGAGTGGGGATGGGGTTGAGCAAACCCTAGTGATTGTACAGGGCTTCGGTTTTACACCAATGGAATCTCAATCCCATGGACACCTCAATCACAGACGGATGAGGAAACTATAGAGCCGAGAACTGTTCCCTTTGCAGGGTCATTCCTTTGGATCAGCTAGAAACAGGTGCAAAATGGGAAAAAAGAAAGTCGCTATTCCTCCATGAGCACAAAAAATACAGGCGGAAATTAACCAGAGACGAAGCTGAGCAGCAGCAACATTGAAGGGGACAATTGGATCTGACTGTTTCTTGTTGATGCATTTTAGATCAGCACGGGTAAAAGGAAGGTAACCGCCGCAGAAGCCCAAACAGCCTGCATCTTGGCACACACATGAACCAAAACTCACACACACACACAGATAGAGACAGAGAGAGAGAGAGGATACCCGCTCGGCGAGAGGCAAGATGGCGTCGTCGAGGGCGCTGTTTGAGGGGCCGGCAGCCCGGCCGCTGTTAGGTGCACCGCCGCGGCTTCCTCCCCCCTCACCACCGCCACTCCCGACCATGGCGCCGCGTGCTCCGCCAGGGCTCCGATCCGGGGCAACCTCGCCAGATCCGCCCTCTTCTGGGGACTAATTAAGCAACCTGGGACCAACCCTCAAGCCAGCCGTACGTGGGGTTTAGCCGAGAGCCGAATAAAGCCCGGATTCGTCTTCCCCGCAGCTCAAGAGCAAGGGCAGGCGGCGGCACTCTCAAACCCCCACCTTTCCCCCGGATTCCTCCATCATTCCTAGTCCTACCTCGGCGCCGGCCTTACTACAGATAGTAGTAGCAGTAGTAGTAGTAATAGCACTGGTTCCCCTCACCCCTCCGCTAGCAATTCTTCTCCCTCCCCCTCCCGATCTCCGCCTGCAACACCTCTGCGCCTCCGCTTCTCTTCTTCCCTTCTCCTCCTCTTCTATCTCTCTACAATCTCTGTGCTTGCAGCTTGGTCGCTCTCCCGGATGCACTGCTGCTGCCGCTGCTCCGTCCGCTGGGAGGGAGAGGTGGAAGCTTGCAACCTTTGCGGCACCTCCCCTCTCTCTCTCACTCATATAGTACTCCCGTGTGCCCGTGTGCATGGGGCGCCTCTCTCTCTCTCTCTAGTCTCTCTCTCTTGCTGTTGGCGCGCGTCCCCCTGGGCACCCTGGTAGCGGTCTGATATGGTGGACCTAATGATATGGTGGACCTAGTGGACGGGTCCATCTTTCCTTCCTCCTCACGCTTTTTTTTTCCCCTCTTTTTTTTTGCTGTTCTGTTATTACGCTCTCGGGTTGATGCCACGGCCAAATACTAATATTTAATGGTGTAAGTAAATTGAGTCGAGTATTATGTTACTCAAATTTTATTTATTAATTTTTAATTAAGTTTGAGTCGAGTATAAATTTTATCGAGTATTAAAAATAATTGTTCAAATTTAGTTCATTTAAATACTCTCAAATTCAAGTCTTTAACGAGTATCTTAAGGAGTCTAATTGAATTTACGAGTTATATATTTATAAATATATGTATATATATAAGTCTAATTCAATTTATAAGTAAAAAATTAATTGTTTATAAGACCTAAATCTATTTTATTTCAAGATCATACATCAAGATCTTTCATAAATTACTTATTTAATTATTTTAGTATAATATTTAAAATATTTAAAAACTATATTTTATATTTTTTATAATTAATTATAATTTTTATAATTAAAAAAATAAAAAAATATTTACAAACTTAAACGAGTTAAGTAGACATTTGTTCATACTCGATTCGTTTATGAAACAAGATTTAATTTTTATTTAAACTTGACTTGTTTACCTTATTAAACGAGTCGAATTTGAATAACATCCGAGTTGAATTTGAACTATTTGTTGATTGTATTAATTAGTTTACAGCTCTATTTAACATGGTCGATGTGGGAGTGGCCATCAGGAGCTCCAAGTCGACTGAACCACCTCGGAAGCCTCTACGATGGCTGTCAGGAGCTCCAAGTCGGCTTAACCACTTCAGAAGCCTCTTCATCGGCCACTTCCACGTCGGCCATAGATGATGTCTGGGACTTAGATGCGTGGGAGATGCCCATGTTATTGGTCTCCCCAGCTTCATGTCATCTCGTTGTCGAGGGAAGGTGAAAATAATACTAAAGTAGGGCTCTTACACGGCGATTCGTCTCGTAAGGTTGGAACCAACTGAGAACGTGAATCTTGCCACAATGTCTGGTCATCCCGACGTCCACGACTTCAACCAGAGACTATCTCAGTAGCCACCATGTCGGCCCTATTGAACTGTATATTTGCACCACCCTGTAGCCTCCACGTCGGCTATCTGGAGCAATAGGTTGGCTGCACCACCTCGTAGCCTCCGAGTTGGCCATTTGAAGCCACAGTCTGCACCACCCGTATCCTCCATGTTGGCCATAAGGACGTCGAAGATCATCACTGATGTTGAAGAGACCTCATCCTTAATGAGTGCCGAAGTGACTTCGCCCTTCACAAGTGTCGAAGCAACCTCGTCATTCATGAGTGTTGAAGCAACCTCTTCATCTTCAGACGTCGGCCTTACGATGAGATGGGGCTTAGGCAACCTCCCACATCTTGGCCATTAGGAGTTCAACCATCATGACGTCGGCCATCAGGCTTCACGTCGGCCATAAGTCTCCACGTCGGCCATAAAGATGTTGGAGCCCATTACGAGTGCCGAAACGACCTTGTCTTTCATGAGTGCCGAAGTGCCCTCGTCGTTCGCGAGTGCTGAAGCTACCTCGTCATTCATGAGTGCCGAAGTGGCCTCATCATCTTCAGAAGTCGACCTTACCCTAAGATGGGGATTAATTAGGCAACCTCCCTCATCTCGACCATTAGGAGGTTGACCATCATGACATCGACCGTCAGGCTCCACGTCGGCCACCAGCCTTTATGTCGGCCATCAAGCTCCACGTCGGCCATAAGCCTCCACATCGGCCATAAGGACGTTTGTGATCAAATAAAAGAGAAAGTAAGGGAAGCCATACTATAAATTTTAGTTGTGCTTCTCACAGATGACATTAAATGTTACAGTCAGTTCACCATGGCCTCTGAGACAAAGATGAATGACTTGCCGATGTCGGCCGAGTCGGATGTGGCCAAGCTGAATTTGAGGCCGACATGCCCCTTGTGCTGCCCGTGATGGAGACCTGCAGTGCCCCCTAAGGTGCCTCGAGGGGGTAGACACTCTGATGCTCAAGTTAGTTTCTAGCTGAGAAGAATGGTCTATCTAGAGGAGCAGAATAGCATACCTGTGAGCCTTGAGTATCCCCCTATTTATAGTGATAGGTTGTACACCTACAAACTGTTAGATACTCTATAAGCATTGAACCATGTCACCGTAACCGTCATGCCACGTCGACCAAATCGTGGCTTTAATGGCTGCCGTTATGGTCACATATCTGCACCTGATATCTCAACGTTCGAGTTAGTGGGCCGTTATGTGAGTGACAACATCTGGGATTCCCGCGAGCTATTGTGCCCTCCACATCGGATAAAGTCGACCTCCTCGTCTTGGCCATTAGGAGGTCGGCCATCATGATGTCAGCCATTAACCTCCAAGTCAGCCACCAGGACCTCCAAGTCGGCTAAACCACCTCGGAAGCCTCCACGTCAACCGTCAGGAGGTCTAGATTGGCTGAACCACCTCGAAAGCCTCCTCATCGGCCACTTCCACGTTGGCCATGGATGATGTCTGGGACTTAGATGCATGGGAGATGCCCGTGTCAAGTACTAAGCTTATAAAGAGAGAAGAAGACAAATAAATTTTCTGCAATATATAATCAAGTACTTTTTCCATTGTTTGAAAATCATGCTAACAAAATTAATTTGAGCAATACTATTATTCAGCGATTTTGTCCTCCGAGTTACTTGCCCCAGACACATGGGACAAGTCCCATAGCCTAGTCATCTGGCTGTGGAATCCGTCCCATGTGTTTGGGGTAGATCGCTTGACATTAATACTTTTCCAATTAACTTATTCATGCCTATGCATAGAACCAATTGCAAAATTCCACAAGTCTATTAGTTTATGCTATATATATATATATATATATATATATATATATACTACTAGAGTAACTAAGGTCAGCTCAAATCGAAAGGATCAAAGGAAGAAGCTGCTTCGCTGATGTGTCGGATCTTGCCGAGCTCTTAACCTACAAGACCACCGAGGGACCCTAGTGGGCAAACACTTTGACGCTCAAGTTAGTAACAGACAGAGGTCAGCTACTCGAGAAGTCTTAGAGAGATTGCATATCTGCGTCTGTAGCCTCTTTTATAGTGGTAGCCCACCAAGGTAACTGCTGGACGACCCTACGAATCCCATGGCTGATTTTCGAGATTATTTTCGAATCATGACCATAACCGGCATGCCAGATCGTGAGGATCGTGGTTTTAATGGTCGTTATTATCGGGCACACGATCCTCAATCATTACCTTCTTGGATAATGCTCCAGCAATCACGCGAGCCATGTTCCCGTGTATCCCACGGACATGTCTGAGCTGGCATAGCCTTGCCCTTGGTCGAGCTTATGGTGTCGGCATCGGCCGACGTCAGGATGTCGGTTTGGGCCTTCATCGCCACTTTGGCCGGGATGACCTAGGCCACGAGGGACGTCGGCCTAGGTGATGTTGGTACTCTGACCAAGGTGATTCATCCTCGTCTACCCAAGACGTGCTAGGAGGTCGACCGAGTGGTAGCTCAGGCCGACTTGTGGGGTTCTCCTCGTGTCATTGGCCCCCCTAGGTTCACATCGGGCCGTGCTGCGGGCTGAGGTGAGCCTGTTGAACTCTACTACTAACACGCGGATCTCCACGTGGCCTTGTCAGTCCACGTGGCCTGCCACCTGTACCTTTTACTGTATTCAAAGCACTATTGAATTGATGACGTGCCTCCTCATCTGTCGTGTAAGGTGCCAAGGTTTGCATCGTTGCCTCGACTGCCACGTGCATGACGCCAGCGGTCGCAACGCCCACTCGACTTCCGAGCGTTGTTATTGCCGTCCTTGTGAGCTGAGCCAGAATCTGAGGCAGAGCTCGTCGGCCTATAAGATGTTGCCAAGTGGAACGATCTAGGCACTCGACGGGGGATGATGAATTGTAGCCGCTAGATTCGGATGGTGCCCCAGCACTATAAATAGGGCAATATGGGTTCGAAATGTCCCCTTTGCTTTCATGTGCGAGCTTTGAGGGAGACGACCTTCCGACCTTTTGAAGTGCATCCGATCTTTCATCTTCTCGACATCTGATCTTCCTTCCTCACTCCCTCCTTCCAGAGGTAAGCCATGAGCTCTATCTCTGATTCTAGTTCTTTTTTTGAGTCCCCCTCCATGTCCTCGGGGTATTCTCCTTCCGAGAACCCTTCGCACCAACGTCGGCCCTCGTCACAGAGGTCGGTGATTCGAAGGTCACTGTTGGGACGTATGAGCCCAAGAAACCTTCAGCCCCCACCTTCGGCTCTCGTCGATAGGCCGACTCGGTCGCCAACGCGTCGAGCGAGATTAACGATGGGACCCTCAAATGGATAATAGGTCATCTTGTTCTCGTCTTCCTCGAGGATTCCACCTTGTTGACTTTTGAGCAGATTCGAGCCCATCATACGATGGAGGACGGGTTCTACCTCTACATCGAAGCTATCAGAGCAGACTTTCAGTATCCCTTACATCATTTTGTTCTTCTTCTCCTCCTTCACTTGGGTGTCGCTCCTTCGTAGATGGCGCTCATTTCTTAGAGGTCGATTTTCGACTTCCTCGCCGCTTGCACCTTGGTGAAAAGTGACGTCAAACACTCACCTATTCTTTTACTGTTTCTCAGTAAAAGTCTTTGGCGATTATCTTTACTTCATAGCTCAGACAAGTCGACACATCCTTGGCCAAGCTCCTTCTCCTATCATGAAGAGGAACTATTGCTTTGTTTATTGCGGCAAGGGATGGCTATTCTCGACCACCTGGTTGGCCATAAACATTCAGAACAATGCCTTCCAACCCCCTACTCACTTTCTCAAACTCGAGCTCTCGAACTTCAAATCTCTACAGGCGGTAGAAGTCTTCGACCTATACAACCCGTCCGATGAGATGTTCGAGCTAATCAACAAGGCCAACCAAGGTCTGACATCCTCACCGACGCCTTTCTTCCTGATTTACTATTGCTTTTTTGAGAACTAACCATCTCCCTTTTTTTATAGAAATGGACGGCAAAGGAAAGTTATTGCACCATCGTGAAGAGGCCCCCACGACAAAGGGGGACTCTTCCTTTTTTGAAGAAGTCGAGCAGAGGTTCCTCTCCCAAGGAAAGAAGGAGAGCCGATCGAGGAAAGTTGCGAGGAAGAGCCCGACGTGCAAATCATCACTTCTCCGACCAGCATCCCCTCCGCGCAACCACTGCAAGAGCCGCCGCCGCGCCACTGACGACTTCCAAGCGATCTCGACAACCCACGGAGTCCGATGCGACCCCTACGAGCTCGTCCCAGCCTTGGCATTCGCCACAGCCGAGGGAGGCAGACTTGCTTTGCCTACGGTTCCCATATCCACCAAGCAAACCCTATAAAAACCATGACATAATCTTACCTAAGATCTCCAGTCTAATTCAGACAAATCTAAACATAATCCCATGGATCGAGTACCTATTATTGTTTTATATATATTTGGAGATAAACTGACAAATCAAATATCCAATATCTACTGCCGCCACCACCATATATATATATATATATATACATATAAATCTATATATAATACATCCCTCTTGATCATGGGTCTGCTATATATGACCTCTGTGATAAACAATCGTTAAACAAATTTGAGAAAAGTTTATTGCCTGTTTAATTAATTTACTGGGACAACATTTGAATAAATTAAAATGTATAGACAATATATTAATACAAACTCACATATATTTTGGAAAACGGATATAGTAACTACATGTGCAGAACAGACAACAAATCAACCCGGACCGCGCGTCCCCTCCCCCACCAACTGTGCTGCTGCTGCTTTCTTACATGCTCTTCTTCTTTCTTCTATATATGTTCTTAATTCTTCTTCTTCTTCTTCACGGGAATGGGGTGGGTCTCAGGAGAGAGAGAGAGTAACCAGTCAAGTCAGGGGGAGGGGCCCGGGACTGCAGAAGACGAAGCAGAAGCAGCAGCAGCAGCAGCGAAAGGAGAAGGGAGGGCCGGACTGGAAGGAGAGACGTGGTAAGTTGGAAGAAGACAGGGGTCATGGGGCTCACGTGCCGTATCATGTCATGTGCACCCTCTCCCCACCACCACCGCCACCGCCACCGCCCACCTCCGCCATGCCCTGCTGCCCCTCCTGGCCTCCCCCTGCTGCACTGCACCGCCTGCCTGCTGCATGCTCCATCGATACATATATCAGAGAGAGAGAGAGAGAGAGAACAAGAGAGAGAGAGAGAACAAGAGAGAAGCAGTGGTGGCCGGGCATCTCCTGGCCTCCCCCTGCTGCACTGCACCGCCTGCATGCTCCACCTCCTTCCCACTCCTCATCCTCGTCCTTGCCTCCCTACTATATATCTATCCTCACATCTTTATGTATGCATGCAGAGTGTGTGTACGTTCGGTCGCTGCCACCTCTCTCTTTCTCTCTCTCTCTCCCCGGCATTGCCGCCGGTGACGCTAAGAGGTCCCTCCCTCACGCCTCTTCTAATTAACTTGTACCAGTCTCCCTCCCTCCCTGAGCTCCCTCATACTTAAAACAGTTACCCGCCACTGCTAATTTATATATAAAAGAGAGAGAGAGAAGTGTTTAAATAAGTTGCAAACGGAAATCGATATTTTGATATTTCGACTCAATTTTGATAAAGTTATCGATTTTAAAATTGAAAAATAATATCGACAACTTATTAGATATCCGATAAATTATTGGAATTGAAAAAATAATCGAAATCAAAATCGATATCGATTATTCTGATAGATTATTCATAAACTCGAAAGATAAAATTATGATAAGCATCTTAACTTATTAAAATTTCGGTTTCGATAATATTATCGAAATCAAAATTATATTTTGATTATCAGAATCAAAATCAAAATTTATGTTTCCGATTCTGAATCCGACTCAATTGTAGTCCCATGTTTAAACATATGGTGATAGCGGCCTCGCCCACTTGCCCCTGCTCGATCTCAGTCAATTTTTTAAGAGCAAATTAACAAGATGCATGATGGGAGGCCCCACCCCCCTAGAGAGAGAGAGAGAGGCAACCTAAAATATTTATGAGTATTTTTATAACAGAAATACAAATGTGCTCTTGCACTAAACATTTCTTATGTATGTATATACACCAAGGTTCGACGTACCGCATTCTCCGTAGGAAGGTACATATCGTACCGCTGAGGTACGGTGGAAAAATGGCTTGTTTGATTTATTTTTTTATTTTTGTGATTTAGTTAATATTTAAAATGAGCAAACTTTAAAAGAAAATGAGTAAAATATAAAAACATCACATAAAGAGGTTGAAAATATATAAATAATTTTATTTAGTCATTTAAGTCAACCCACCATAACCATTTAATATTCATCTAACATACATACAATCATATCAAAATCATGACACAATCATTTAGTGTTCATCTAATATTAAAGATATAATCATTAATTCTTACAAACACAACTAAAAGTATCTTAGGTCTACAAGTTAGAAAAAAGTGTCTTAGGTCACATTTATTTTTATGGCTTTATGACATAATTAACGATAAAAAGAGTACAATTCTCAATTGAAAAGGTGGAGGAGGAATCAATGGATGAGATGAACTTTGTTTTCTTTGGTGTGAAAGGCCAGCCTATAAAGAGGAAGAATGAAGGTCCAACAGCACCTTTGCAAACTTTTTACCTTCTCCTTTTTTTCCCCCCTCCTCTTTCTCATAATATATATAATATGCTAATGGCAACAATTACTTTTCATTTCCAAATAAAAAGAAAAAGGTATACATTCCATGTCCCCCATTGATGACATGCCCAAGACTAAAGGCAAAAAGGGTTAGGGACGACAAGACTAAATATCCATTTAAAGTTTCACAGCAAATTCTCAAGTGTTTTCTTCAAGTAGGGAGATTGTTAGTGGATCTCATGTCTTTGTGCTTTATTTTTAGGATTTGTCGTTCTGACACCTCCTTGACAAGTTTGTATAGAGTGGTCAGTACACAGCTTTAGTTAAGCTTGCACTCTTAGCCTCTTTGGTAATGGGTTGGAGTTAAGATAACTCCAACCCATAACAAAGTTACACATGTGTAACCCTCTTTTTGCTTTGGTAATAATAGAGTTAACTTTGATCATATGGTGAGTTAACCTACTTTTCTCAAATATACTTTGGTAAGAACAAGTGAGTTAACTTACCTTGGGAAAAGGAAAAGTAGCATTTAATGTTTATGATGTGAGAGGAAAAGGTGGTTAACTCACTTGAGTTAACTTTGTTCCTCCTCTAGAGGTGGGTTAGAAAAAGGTGGGTTAACTCACTTTTAAACCACCTTTAGCCCAACCCACAAAAGTTAACTCTAAACCACTACCAAAGCACTTTTTGAGTTAACTCTGAGTTAACTAGAGTTAACTCACTTTTAACTCAGAGTTAACTCCATCCAAAGAGGCGCTTATGTTTCTTTGTCCTTCTGTCTATTTTTTTTGCCTGAGAGATTATGTTCATGATTCTTAGAAATACAATGCAGAAGCATCTTTAAAGATGCATCAAGAAAGTAGACTGCACTCCAATATGCGGTCGACTCCTTGACCGCGACTAAGGACACCTAGTTCATGTCGCTAAAGAGTGAAGCATTTCTAAATGTGGCTCTAAGACACACCACATCTCTACCCAGAGCACTGGTCGAGCCCATGCTTGCTGAGCAAGGTCATTCTAGCTCAAACACTATGGGAAAACACAAAAAAAGAGAGAGGGATCAGGTGCAGGGATGCACTCAAAAACTAAAGACACCAAATACAAACTTTCATCTCCCCGATCTAGTCATGATTTCACTAAAATCTGACCTCACTCCCCTTTCATGGAAAACCCCCCATTTCAACCAAACAAAGCCCGATCTCACATACACATGGTACCATGGAGCTCAAGACGCCGACAAGTGCAAGAACAAGCCATGGATTGTCACCCTACCTCCAAAAATTTCGACATAGATGGGGATTTTCACGAAGGCTGGCTGCCTCCTCCTTGACAATTATGTCGCGTTCATGCCATCACCATAGAAAGGAGAGCCCCGCATCACCGCTACCACGTCGCCAACTCGCCGTCAACTGCTAGACGAAGAAGGAGAGGGTGGGAGAGGGAGCTCCACCAGAGAGGGAAAGAGAGGGGAATCGCCTGGGGTTGGTCAGCCTTTAAAGGCACTGGAAACGGAGATGCGTCGAGATCAGCTACCGCATCTCTAGACCTGTCACCCTTCGTGACCACAACTTGAAATCTAAATGCAGCGGTGAATCTAATCGCGAATGGTGATTTGCGCCACCAACAACCTCAACCACAATCGAACAAATCTCTAGATGATCTACCAGACCTTAGACGCGCGAATGGCCCAAGGAGCTCTAGTACACCAATGGCTACCACGGTTAGGGGTGTACACGGTTCGGTTCGGTTCCGTTCAAACCGAAATCCCCACGGTTCTGGTATTTTTGGGGTTTTTCTGCCATTTTTTTGGGTATTTTCTGACATTTTTTGAGTTTTTTCTAAAAAGTTGGCAAAAAGAAGGGTTTTGGGGTTGGTCGCGAGTTTCGAACTCGCTACCACCCGGCGCGTGGCGCTACCCCTTTTTTGTTTAGTTTTATTAGTTATATAAGTATATATCTATATTCAGTTTATTTCGGTTTCCTACCCTGAAACCGAACCGAACCACTTGGCCCATAAAATCGAATCGAACCGAACCGAACCAGTCGGTTCAGTTCGATTTTTCAGTTTGAACCGTATTATGAACAGCCCTAACCACGGTAGCCCTCAAACACTTCCACTCAAAGCTCTCACTCCAACCTACCAATGGCCTAGTATGCATCCCACCAATCTTATCAACCAACTTAGAAGCTCAACCACTCACCAAGCAACACCACAACACAAAATTACAAGAGCCGATGCCCTAACATGACTCCATTAGAACTCCCCCAACCTCGGCAGCCCATGCAAAGTGATAATCACCCAAAACACCAAAACAATAGGGAAAAAAAAACCATCATAGAATGATCACTACGAGAAAAATGGAAATTGGGGCAACGTAATTGAGTAGTCCAAAGCAATGCCCACAAGGCCCAAGCTCCAACATTGCAAGGCACAACCATCCCAAACTCTAATCGAGACTCTGCTTCATAGAATCCTCTCTCGCTGCTCAAGAAACTTGACTGATCTAACTCGACAAGTCAAGAATGCACTTTCCAGGAGCTAGTGAACCACACCCAAACATCACCACACAGAAAAAAGAAACACGTGAGTAAACGTTGGACTCATACTAGCAACACACTTAAGTTACTCATTAGGAAAGTTATAACTACTTAGGCCCCTTATAGACCTCACTAGACTAGCTCAGCTACTCACTGCTCTAGTTGCTAGGGGTTCAATGTGTGCTGGCTTCAACATTGATACATGTTCAGCCCCACTAACCCTAATATGGCCCCCCTCCCAACCCCACCTTTCAATGCAAATGTGATCCCTCTAGAAATGGCCACCGCCCTTGCAAACTCCTCCCAATTGTGTTGGCATTGGCAACACTGACTTAATGTCAACATTCTTAATGCCAACTTCATTTGAAGCTGGTCTCCCCATCATTGACTTGCCAACATGGCAAGCTCAGTGGACTAGTTTGAGATTTTATTTTTTAGAGATTATTTAAAAAATAAAATATTAAAACTGATTATTTTTTTTTAAAAAAAATCTCAAATGAATTATTCATAGCTCATGGTTTGCATCAAACAACATGACACGACCGTAAAATAACATAGAATATTATGTTCCAATCTTGGAAACCTTTATGTCATCAGTTATTTTACATCGATGATCTCTCATTTACACAAATATCCCAGGTATCGACCTCCTCTTTTTCTTTTCTTTTTTTCTTTTTTTTTTTCACATGATGACTTTCACAATCGTCAAGATCATGTTGGAAACTACTTCGTGATGTGCCAATAATTCCTGACCTTTCTTTACTTAGGAAAAGAGAAAAAAAAGGGAATCCTAATACCAAACATACTTAAGATAACAGGGGAACAGCTCCTGTGGGGTTTGTCTGCTACGTTACAACTTTACAAGTGCTTCCCCACAACAGAGACCCAGCACCAACACCTTTCACCCAACTCCTCTAAGACGTCGAGACAAGTAAGCCGCTTTGATGGAAAGATAGAAGGGTCTGAGGCCCACCACCAGTTTTGGTTAGCGAAACACTTGTTGCAAACCCAGCTCCCCATTGGGGGAGCTGAGGTCATTGGGGGTGGTTCAACCCCTAGGGTTGTGCCCACCTCCAATGGGGTTGTAGTTTGCATCCACCTTGGATTCAAACTACAACCCCGGTTTGCACCAAACCCTTCTCTTTTGGTTAAGAGGTAAAAGGGGCCTGACCACCTGAGACCCCACCACCACTACCATGACCCAACTCCTCCATGGATGTCAATCAGATTCTATGTATGCATATGTAGACCGAATGTGGAGTAAAAAGAATAATGTGAGAAGCGCAAACCTCTCTGTGATTGGCTTGCAGGAGGTGACAAAACTTAAAAATAGAATTTGGATATATGACAATTGTAAGAAGAGAAATACTTAAATAATATTTGATACTTGCTCTCACATATGTGGTGGTTATCAAATAGGCATCTGTCTTGTATCTAGGAGTGTTCATTAAACAGTTCAACCTTAAAAATCGAACTGAACCGATTGATTCGGTTCGGGTTGAAGACTCCTGCAGTTCAATTCGATTCTCTGTTGAAAAATTGACTGAACTGAATATATATTAAATATATTTGATAATAAATAATATCACAAAAGAAAAATAACCTAATTGGTTAGCGCTTTCTATTCTCATGGGATGGTCTTGAGTTTTCTACCGACTAGCCCTTAAATGTGGTTTTTTTTTTTCCGATTCGAACAGGATTTTGGTTAAGTTTTTATTCATCCAAAAAATGAGGTGAATCAGACCGAATCGGATTATATTCACCCCTACTTTGTGCCTACCGCAAATTATTCTCTTAGGTAAAACTTCAATACAAAGATGGCTTATATATCTTAGGTCTTATCGAACTTCTAGTAAACCAAACGCATTGGATTGTACTTGCATAAGTGTGTAATAAGATGTACTTTAACCCCGTTGGTCCATCCAATTATATGTCAAGATTCAAAATAAGATATAGATGAAGGGGATAATTATTTGAAATCTCATATAGAGATGTCTTATCTTGAGGTGTATCGTTATGGATTTCTTATATGGAGACATACTTGTTACATCACTTTTTATTTCACATTTTAGCTCAGCAACAAATATTACAGTAATTAGGAGCACCAATCTCCTTAATTGTTTGTTTTTTTTATAAAGGTCAAGATGGCCGAAGTATTTTATTAATAATCAGAGATTTTGACATTCAAAGACATAGCCAAATACAGATCCACAGCAGAAAAAGACTATCTAAAACTCTATTGATGACCTATCTCACGAGTGAGTTCGCCGAAGAACAGCAGAAGGGCATAAGCCCGGTCGGCGAGAGCAGCTCTTCATGTCTTCTTCATCCGAATCCATTTCTGATGCTTCTTAATCAAATCGAAACCCAAAGATATTTTCAACTTTAGCAAGATCTGCAACCGACGAAAACTTCATACGCAAATCTAAATTTGGTGCTTGATCAGGTATGTGAATAGCATCTATCGGGCGCACAGGGCTAGGAGAATGTTCACGGATAATCGGTAAACAAATCCTAACTCCCCCTTTGCGGACTGGTCGAGATATCCGACGTCTAGAGGACGACCCACTGGAAGGGGGATTGGAATTCACTCTCATGGAAGACTTCCCCACTGTGGATAGGGACTGACACACCACCTGTGCAAAAGTCATAGGAGAAGTTGCCAGAGCAATATTGGGAGGATTATTCTCCACTTGCACAATTCCCTCAACCTGCAAAGGCTGTTGTACGCTAACCATGTTGTAGATAGTAGCATCCTCATGAGCAGAAGATGCCGCCGATATTGGGCCCAGCAGTGGCCCATCATCCTGAGAAGATCCACGTAATGGAGATGGCCCAAGAACTTGAACAGTAGTCGCAATTGTTAACTTAACACGGGTGCATTCGAATATTGGTAAGGAATATGGCAAAACCGAACACACACCTTATTCTGAACCAACCACCGTTAGCTACCACTAAGAACATCTCCAAGCTATATATTATATTATCTCTTAGATGCTAACCAAAATATTGACATCACATCGGGCAGTTAATTTTTTATTTTTTAAATAGTAAATTAATTAGAAGCACTTATCAAATATTTGACATATCTTTTAATTTTTAATAAAATTATAATAAATATTATTCTATGTTACAATAATATTTATTATTATTGTAACACCAGGAGCACCTTGGACACCTCATCAAAGTTCCAATTTTATGTTCATCAAATTAAAAGAGTGGTACTTAATCATCGGACACCTTGGTCTACACTATTATTGTCATTTTCCCTTCGATTAGTCCAGCTAAAATTGAGAGAACAAAATTTTATTTGCCATGATCCATCAACATGTGCAACAAATAATACACTCAATATATACTTCAATCTGAATGCTCCAAGAATATCTACTCCAGTGCCCTTATATATATATTATTCTTGAGAGTTTAGCTCTAAAGCATAGGTTGTTGGCAATAGATGTTTTTATTCCAAAATTTAAAAAAAAAGTATCATAAATAACTGCTCTAAGATTAAGTAGTAGAATTTGAAAAGTAAAAATATTTAAAAATTATCTAATAATATAAAATATTTAGAATTTATAACGAAAAATTAATGCAATATAGAATAATGTTACAAATTGTATAAGAAATGTAGTAGAACGACTCTTATAAAATGAATCTAAACATAAAAAGTATGTAAGAAGAAAGAAGTGTGGTGGAGTGAAGAAATTCAAAATATAATTAAAGTAAAAAGAGAATGATGTAAAACTTGGCAAACCAACAAAAATAATCAAAACCCTGGAAACTTATAAAATAGCTAAAAAAAGGGTTAAGAAATCAGTTAATGAGCTGAATCTAAGGCTTTGAAGAATTATATAATAAATTATGAACATGATAAGGTGAAAATGATATATTTAAACTTGCTAAATTAAGAGAAAAGAAAGTAGAGATCTAGATCATATTCGTTATATTAAGGGTGAAGATCAAAGAACTTTAGTTAAGGATCTTGAGGTTAAAGAGAGATGGTGTAGCTATTATAACAAATTACTTAATGAAGATTACTTTAAGGATTTCTCTTCAGAAGGGGACTAATATTATTAGTATTTCAGGCATATTAAGATGTCAGAAGTGGGTGATACTTTAAGAAAAATAAAAGTGGGCTAGGCCTTAGGATCAGATGCCATACGTATTGAAGTACAAAAAGACTTAAGAGACATTAGTATTAAATGGCTAACTAAACTTTTAATAAAATTTTAAAGGAAATGAAGGATGCTAGAAGAATGGAGGAAAAATGTTGTAGTTCTTTCCTATAAAAACAAATGGGACATTCAAAGTTGCAATAACTATTGTGGAATTAAGCTTATGAGTTATACTACGAAATTTTGGGAAAGAGTAATCGAGAAACATATTTGATGTATGACTATTGTATCAGAAAATCAATTTGATTTTATGTCGAGTAGATCTACTACATAAACTATTTTATTATTATGATAATTAATAAATAAATATAAAGAGATGAGAAGAGATTTATATATGATTTTTTTTTTGACTTGGAAAAGAGAGTCTCTCAAAGATATGTTGACTTGGTTCAAGATGTGTATGAAAGTGCTACTACTAGTGTGAGAACTAGTACTGAAGAGACTTGTGAATTTTCGGTCAATATAAATTTGCATAAAACCCTGCATGAAGCATAGGTCTTTGCTCTAACTATAGATGAAGTAACAAAACAATTATATGATGATATCCCAAAGTGTATGTTATTTGCATATGATATTATATTAATTGATTATAAGAGTATTGATGGTTTAAATGTTGAGTTAAAAAATCATGCTCTTTGATAATGAGATAAGAGGATTGATATAAGTAAATCAGGTATAAATTATTCGCGTTTAAGAGCTTTTTTAGTTTGAGATGGTTTAAATGAGAGATAGTTATGTAGGGGATAACTTTTAATGTGATGTGATATGATGTGATGTGATGTAACATAGTGTGTATAGTTATCACCAATTTATCCCTAATTTGACACCATTAACCTGTGTATAAATGTACACACACGATTTTCAAGAATATAATAATAATAATTAATAAGTTATCTCCAGGGATAACTTTTATCTCCCCTCTATGGGAGGGATAAGCTATCCCCCCTTTATCATGCTTAAATTTATCACCTCTGTTTATCCTATTTTGGTTACCAAATTACATGTGGGCATAAAACCGATGATAAAAGGGGGATAAACCCCTTTATCACGTTATCAAAGAGGAAGGTTTTAAAATCAATAGGAGTAAGTCAAAGTTTATGCTTTGCAATTATAGTAGTGACAAGGTGTTCCAGGAAAATATGGTTCTAATTAATGGATAAAATATTCCTAAGATTGGTAGATTTCAGTATTTAGGATCTATCATCCAAGACAATAGGTGGATTTACAACGATATTACACACAAGATTTAGACAGACTTTAAAATAGAGAAGTGCATGAGGAATCCTTTGTGGTCACCAGATAACCGTGAAATTTAAGGAAAAATTTTATAGAACAACTGTGAGGTATGTTTTGTTATATAATATCGAGTATTAGGTACATTATGAAAGGAATATATTAATAAATATGTGTAGTAGAAATGAAGATGTTGAGATGGATGTATGATAAGATTAAGAATGAGTACTTCTGTAAGAATTTGAGCATAACTCCAATTGATAGTAAAATGAGAGAAGATAGATTCAAATGATTTGGACATGTGCATTGTCGTCCTAATTCAGTGCCTGTTTAAAAGATGTGGTCAAATCATGGTAGACATCATTAAAAGAGTTTGAGGAAGGTCTAAATGAGATGGTGCATGCAATGTTATTAGAAAGAATATTCACTTATTAAATTTAAATACAAATATAATATTTAATAGAAATTTTTAGCGAAACATGATTCATATAGCCAAACCCTAAATAATAAGATAAGATTTTGATGATGAGGAGAATATATATATATATATATATATATATATATATATTTTAATTGCTACTTGTTATCCATACTTGTCCACCATCAATGCTGAGGAAGACATAGATTGCAAATTACAATAGAAAAGTCGGATTGAGAGAGACAAATGTACATGAATCCCATGGATCATTGGACCCACCGTAGGTTGAATTGAAGAAGACTGAACCGTAGACCAAATTCGTCAAGCAACATTAAGAGTTGGTTTGGTTGTTTGTAAAATATATTTATAGAAAAAAAATTTAAAAATTTTTTTTATAAAAAGATCAAGAACATAATTATCTATTTAGTAACCATGTAAATATTTTTTCTGAAAATATTTATTGATGTTTATTTTTTAGTAAAATATTCATTAAAAATAAATTTTAAAAAAATAATTAAAAATTTATAAAAAAATGTTCTGTGTATCGACCACCCGATTGTTGACTGTTTGACGTCGACAATTGAGCGTAGGGCATCGTATGTTAGGTGTCGGGCGTCGACAGACGTTGGTGGCAGACGACGAGCGCCGGCCGCCAGACGTCGAACGTCAGACGATGTACGTCAGATGTTATGTGCCCAGGCGTTGGCTGTCGGATGTCGAGGGCCGACTGCCAAACGTCAGACACCGGACGTCGAACGCCAAGTGCCGAACGCTGGATGCTAAGCACTAGACGCCGGGTTACCGACCACCTAGCGCTACGCGCGGATGCTGGGCGTCGGGCACTAAGTGCCTGACGTCGGACGCTAGATGGTGGGCGTCGGGTTGCCAGGCTCTAGACATCGGATGTCAATTGTCGTTCACTGGCCATCGAATGTTGGACACCGAACGAAGGCCACCGGACGCCGTCAGTCGCCGATCGGTGTCCGATGTCAACCGTCGAATTCTAAGTATCGAACACTAAAAATGAGAGTCGAAATTGTAGTTACACTCGTAAAAATCTCACGTGAAAGAAAAATCTTAAAATATAATTTACAGAATCTCATCAAAGATGTCAAAATTTATAATTTTAGGTAAAAATTTTCATAGATTAACTTTTCAATTATACCAAATAAATTATTGTATGAAATTTTCTTCAAAATTTTTTTCTTACATGAGATCTTACGCCGAAACAACCTGACTCTAAATATATTGCTAATTTTGCAAGTCATATTTTTTTTTCTCAAGATCTAAAAAAAAAAAATAAGACAGTGAGATGAGACCATCGCCCATGGCATGGTTGGAGCTGCATGTTCATACTTCACAGTCCAAAGTTGATGATCAGTGCCCAAGTTGCTAAGTCCAAATATATATGTAGGTCTCTTG
>CM024764.1:1741938-1793272 GCA_014218235.1 Colocasia esculenta | reverse complement strand
AGGTCAAAAACCAGCTAGAAACATATTAACTAATATGATAAGTATTTTTTCCCAAGATCTTACATATCACTTGGCACATTGCTATTGACAGATAGGACCCAATACCCAATCTAGCATATATAGCCACCTTCTGCTTCAACTTCTGTTCGCCGGCGACGTTGCAGCTGGCTCTGCGTTCTGCTCCACCATTTGTTCGCAACTGGACCCACGTTCTGCTCCAGTACCTTCTGTTCGCCGTCGACCTCACATCTTCTGGTTCCTCCCTTTTCTTTCCCCCTCTGTCTCTTCTTCTCTGAAGATTTTCCCCATTTTCCCAGTCGTATCCTTTCTTCTCCACCTCCCTAAACCCTAGCCCTGGTCGATTTGCGTACGGCTAGACCCTCACATACCTCCATGGGTCCTCCCCGTGCTTTCGCCCAGCATCCGCAGTAGCCCACAGCCCCCAACCCTCCACCAGCAGTTCTCTCCCCGTCCATGGTTTCTGTTTGGTTGTAATTACTCCCCCCCTCCCGGGTTCTTTGAAGTTGTTTGACCATTTCCTGTCAGTTTTGCCCCCTTTTTCATCTGGTTCTCTGTCCATATCCTCATCTATGACAAGATGGACCACTCTCCCTGCAGGCCAGCCAACCCCTCCCCCTGTGTTTTCCCAGATCAGATCTGCCCGGTGTTGGAGGAGATGGCGCTGCAGGTGGAGAAGACTACCTCTGGCCGGGAGTACAAGGTGAAGGACATGTCACAGGCGGACTTCGGCCGCCTCGAGATCGAGCTTGCGGAGGTCGAGATGCCCGGCCTTATGTCCTGCCGCGCCGAGTTCGGGCCCTCCCAACCTTTCAAGGGTACACGCATCTCCGACTCCCTCCACATGACCATCCAGACCGCCGTCCTCATCGAGACCTTCACTGTTCTCGGCGCTGAAGTCCGCTGGTGCTCCTGCAACATCTTCTCCACCCAGGACCACGCCGCCGCCGCCGCCATCGCCCGCGATAGCGCCGCCGTCTTCGCCTGGAAGGGGGAGGCCCTCCAAGAGTACTGGTGGTGCACTGAGAGGTTCCTCGACTGGGGCCCCGAGGGCGGCCCCGACCTCATCGTCGACGACGGCGGTGACGCCACCCTGCTGATCCACGAGGGCGTCAAAGCGGAGGAGGAGTTCGAGAAGACGGGGAAGCTGCCCGACCCCAGTTCCACCGACAACGCTGAGTTCCAGATCGTGCTCGGCCTGATTAGGGACGGGCTTAAGGTCGATTCCCGGGCTTTAAGAATTTCCCTTTCTTTAGTTTTCTGTTGTCTTATTATGCGAAGCAGAATTGGATGATGTATCCATCGGTATTGAACCGATGGCGGTGGCAGTTGGTAGAGATAAAGAGACAAGATCCTTTGTGCCTTAAAAAAAAGACCACTCTCCTTGATGGGTTGTAAAACTTGGATATTTAGCTTATCGAGGGTGTTTCCCATACACTGGGGGTGGGGGGTGTGGTGTATACTGGGTTCCTACTGATCTCCCTTCCATTTTCTTTGTTTCCGACTGAGTTCTCTCTTCGGAACACTGATGGTCTCCCCACCACCCCTCCCCCAGTGTATGGGAAACACACGTCAATTGATAGTTTAATGTGCATGTTAAACATGTTATTACTTCGTTTGAGGCTTTTTAAACAGGGGCAAATCATTTGTTTCTGCCCATTTGATTTTTTTATGTCATGAGTTTTTAAAGCATAGGTTTTTAATTTGTATTATATTATCGGGGCTTTCCATTGAAATATTCTAAATGTTCTAATTATTTTGTAATTAGTCTTCCCTGAATACTTATTTTCTAATTATCATTGTGCAGGGAAAGTAGCCTACTACTCAAGGAATGTCCACTTAATCACTGCCTCAACAGGTATTTGCTTTAACAAGAGTTCAAAGTTTTTGAAATTATTACCTTATTTTTCCCTTAATATGTTTACAATGGTTGAAATGTCATTATCAACAACTTATTTTGCCCTTTATATCAAAAGTATGTAATTTTGTTTGATGCAATTTCGTTTCATTATCAATACAATATGCATTTTAATGAGCAATTAATTGGTTCTGCCCATTTGTTTTTTTTATCTTTTGAGTTTTAAGATAATGATTTTGTGTGATTTGTTAACTTAGTTTGGTTGATAATAGCTATATATATATTGTCTTCTTATCTTAGCTTAAGTTATTGATGTTAACCTCCCAACAAATTTCATGAAATTATAACATCAAAGTTTGAGGCTTTTTAAAAAGGGGCAATTAATTGGTTCTGCCCATTTGTTTTTTTTTATGTTATGAGTTTTAATAATGAACTCTCTGATTTTTTATGTCATGAGTTTTTAAAAGACAGATTTTGAATTTGTATTATATTACCAGGGCCTTCCATTGAAAATATAATTTTGATGTGCATGTCACCATTTGCATTTTATATAAATGTTTTACATTTCATAGAAATAGAGTGATGGAGAAATAGTTTTTCTCTTATTCCAAACATTTACATTTCATAGAAATGAAATAGAGTGATGGAGAATTACTTTTTCTCTTATTCCAAACATTTACATTTCATAGAAATAGAGTGATGGAGAAGTAGTTTTTCTGTTATTCCAATGTATAAGATTGGGAAATACTTGGGAGGACTATAGCAATTATAGTTGTGCCTAAAAGCCAACTAACTTCCATAATCACATGCATGAACTTGAAATTAACCTCACAAGTTATTAACTGAATTATATCATCTTAAAGTGCTTTTTGATGTTAACCTCCTAACAGATTTACTGAAATTATTTCATTTTCTTCAACCTAACAAGCTTACCTTTTTCCAACAACTTCTTCCTAGATCATCTACTCCATGTCTCCAACCAGTGAAAATGTGATAAAGAAAGAAAGCAATTGAACCTAATTGAACAAGTGATGAATTAACTAATCTACTGGTAATGGTGGAAAATGGGAGGGTACATATCATCACAGAAGCAAAAAAAAAGGGCAAGCACAGTGCAAGAACCATTAGTGCACCCTCCCATTTTATCCCTATTCTAAGTTGGTGCATTTCATTTTAATGTAGATATGTTTGCACATTGGAAATTGTTCCCATTATTAAAATTGATCATATAAAATGATAGCCAAACTTACCACATTGTATGGAGCAGAGTGCTGGGCTACTAAGAAAAGTCATCTTGACATAAAAAAAGAAGCAGCTGAAATGATAAAGCTATATGTGCAGGAACACAGGAATATGTTGTACCTCCAGTGACCTCCAGATTGATCATCTCCTCAAACAGTTATTTTCTTGGAGTCATCTATTTTTGGGCGCCCTAATTCCTTCATAGGATTGACTTTCTAGGATGTCATCTTCTTTACTCATTTATTTTTCACATATGCCTTATCAGTTTAACAGAAAATTATATTTTTACAGGTTAAGTGTGTGTGCTTTAAAGCAAGAAACATTTCTGTTTAGTTTATATAACTTAATATAAGTTAATTGTATACATTCCTTTTTCTCTTTATTTTTTACTTTAATTTTTTATTATTTGAATCCCCCCATATCTGCCTTTGCAATATCAATCTCTATTTCATGTTTTGAATTGTTTTCAACTAACATCTGCCTTTGCAATAGCAATCTCTATTTCATGTTTTGAATTGTTTTCAACTAACATCTGCCTTTGCAATAGCAATCTCTATTTCATGTTTTGAATTGTTTTCAACTAACATCGCCGTGCATCGCACGGGTGTCCAACTAGTCTATCTTATCTATCTTATACTACTAAAACACAGTTTTGGCCTGGACACATGGCACCACCAGGGGTCCCTGCAGCAGTTTTTTTCTTTTTTTTTCCCAAAATGGGAGGGACGGGAAACTTGTAACATTTTTTATTTTATTTTTTCAAATGAGGGCAGCTGCCCACAAGGCCGGCCGGCCGCCTGTTTGAAAGCAGGCCACCCGCCTGTTTTCAAACAGGCAAGCGGCTCACGCCCGCCCCTTTTTAAAATTTTTTTAAAACTTTTTAATTTTTTACAAGTTTTTAAAATTTTAAATAAATAAATAAATAAATATATTTATACTCGTGCATCGCGGTTCACACTCGCCTCTTTTAAAAAATTATTAAAACTTTTTAATTTTTAAACTTTTAAATATTTTTTATAAGTTCTTGATATTTTAATTTTTTTATATATTTATACCTGTGCATTGCACGGAAGGAGAACTATTATTCTAATAAAACTCAGTTTTAGATGTACATGTGGCAGAAGCAGAGTCTATCTAAATCCCGCCAAAACTGAGATATGCTTTCTTTTCCTCTACTTCTCTTCCTCCCTCCCTGCGATGCTTCCCCTTCGCTTTCTGCCATACCCCTCCGATTCCCGGTGAAAAGCTACAGACGTTTGGCCTTCCCATGTCTGTCCGCCAATTCCCGGTGAAGATGGTGTGGCCGATTTTGAACTCGCCTTCGCACTCTCCCAGTCTCAGCATCTTCACCGCCCTCGCCCTCGCCACTTTATCCGAACAGGCCAACTCCTTTCTAACATTTCACCTTGGCTCTCTCTCTCTCTCTCCCCCCTGCACCTCCTCGCCTCCTCCAACGACAGCACCCGCAGCGGCGTCAACGCAGCAGCTCCTCCACGCCCAGGCGCCTGCGAAGGCCTAGCCCTCATCCTCCAATGGGGGCTTCTCCACCCCGTCTACCGCTATGGTCCCGAGCACGGCCCCTACATCTCATTTTTGCAGTTACACAATCGCCTGCGCCCCTTTAAAACCCTCCTCCGACTCCTTCTTCTCCTCCGCCGCCTCCTCCTCCTCCTCCAATCCGTTCCGACGATGACGAAGCAGAAGAGGGCCGCCGCCGAAGACCTATCAGCCGTGCAAATCCACAAGCGCAGTCGTCTGGAGAAGCCGACCGGCGCCGATTGGTCGAGCCTGCCGGCTCTGGCCATCTATCTCATCATGAAGTCCCTGCTGCCTGCCTTCCCCAGAATCCCCACTGACGTCTTCTCGGCGGCGCACGTTTGCAGGGCATGGAGGTCGGTGTTGGGGGTCTGCAGAAGAGACATGTCGTCCATGCCCCCCCCTCGCCGTCCATGAGGACCTCGCAGCTTATCCTGCTGTGAAGGCTGAGGGGCGCTGGCGGCTTGAGGGACGGGAGCCTCCACTCGGCGCAGCACACCCGTGGACCTGAGCAGGGATCCTGGGCGCTTCACATGGTCACCTCTTCGTGGTCGACGCCGAGGCCGAGCACTCACTGAGCCAGATCTTCCTCGAAGCCGTTGCAGCCGTCACTGGGGAGGAAACCCCTGTGATCCATCTGCCGTGTCTACCGGGGAGCACTCACCTGGACATCTCCGGCGCTATTGTCTCCCTCTGCTTCCCTTCACTGTGCCGATGTGCATCAATAGTTTGGAGACCAAATTTTTAATCCTTACAGGTTTACAATAGACAGAGGTTTATTGTACTGAAGAATTTATTTAATTTCTTTTTGTAGCTGTATTAATTTCATAAAACTTAAGGCTTTCAGACATTGCCTTGTGTTTATTATAAGCCATTCGACATCTTAGCTTGATAAAAATGTCGTATGGCTTCATTTGACTTTGTGGGATTAATTGGAGAAATATCAAGTGATTGTATCCAATGCATCTGTCCTTGTGATGAATGTCAACGTTGTTTCTCTCTATTAATCATCTTTTTATTGATGCAGGCTGTTCAAGTTATCCGATCATTGACGCAAAACAATCAAGGGCAACGATACCTGAACGTCGAACAAATTCAAAACGAAAACATAAAATTCAGGTTCCATTGCAAAAACTTGATATTTCTGGTGCTGGATAAAAACAGTTTTTAAAATTATTTACTTGCTGAATTGTGTTTATATATATCCAAAGCATATAGGATGTGCTTTGCATGTCCCACTTAATTGTATAGGCATCTTAAAAGTATTGAACATGCCATATATGATGAAAATATGCCATGCTCAGTTAAATTGTCTGCCATTAGGAAAAAACATGCACCTACTTGGTTAAATATGCATAATAAACAACATACTTTCATCATTCAACATATAAGGTTTTAAGTAGCAGGTTCTTAAGGTAGCAGGTCTATAAGGTAATCTGCAATCTAAAGACTATCAAAGTTAGTAACATGTTTATAAGGATTTTAAGTAGGATTTCCATGGACTATCAAAGTTTGGGACAGCTCAGAGGAGATATCCTGACAGGAATTTATGTGTATGTCGGATGATGCAGAAGCAGGTGAAAAATTCACATATATCCTCACATGATTTTTTTATTTGATTTTCCTGTCTTCATTCCCCTTGAAGTTCTAAAGACAACAGATGCCCAATCATGACCCAAATTGTATCCTCCTTCAGTCCCTTTGTATCTTCATATTGGCAAGCAATTATTGTTTCATGTTCCAAAATGACTCCTGGGATAATGCTCTAATGTTGTTGTTGATGATGATGATGATTCCAAATTCCAAAATGACTCCCGGCAAAAGAAGCACCACTCTGCAGTTTCAGGGGAAGTACAGAAAAAAATAGCTCACACTTAATTTGGTTTCTTAACTACATATTGGTGGATGAAATTTGCCACCATTCTGTCCATGGGTTCATTTTAATGTGTCTCTGTGTTTTTTAGTGGAAGGTTTATTGGGGGTTTGTTTATTTTAAAACACTCACAGGATGACTAGAAAATTTCTGAACTTCTTATAATCGGTAGAACTAAAAATCCCCAACTGAGAAGCTGCAGTGGCCAATGTCCTCCCATCTGATAGCCAAGAAAATTATCATATCATTACTGAAGATGGATCATTTATATAGAAAAAAGAATCTTTGACTGTCAAGGTATATTGTTTCAGAGATTTCAAAATAGTTTTAGCAGTCTTATAATTTACTAACCATATTATAGCAGTCCTCTCACAGTTGCCCCTGCATTTGCCCTTGAGTGTTTTATAGAATTTTATTATCGTGAGAGACCATTAAGTGTGTCTTTTTCTCTATCACTTTTTTATAATTTTTGTTTAATTTGTTAGAATTATCCACACTACTTATACAAATCTGCCTTTCTTATGCCTCTGTGATAGATACCATTAAGTGTGGCTTTCTTAAAATTTTTTCTATTGAACATGGTTGTTTGATTATTTTCTCCCTCAAGTTATTAAACTTTTCTCTATCTGTTTTATAGACTTTTCTCTATCTGTTATGTTATTTAATCGTTTGAGGCTTTTTAAAAAGGGGTAATTAATTGCTACTTCCTAACTCTGTTAATGACATTTCAATTGTCTTATCTTATTCAGATTTGCTTTAACAATATCATTTTCTTTTTCTGACTATTCATTTTTGTTGTGTTTAAAAGAATTTGACAAAACCTTATTTTGCCCTTTATATGTTCACAATGGTTGAAATGTCATTATCATCAACTAATTTTGCCCTTTACATCAAAAGTATGAAATTTCATTTGAGGCCTTTTAATGTGCATGTTAAACATCCTATTACTTCGTTTGAGGCTTTTTAAAAAGGGGCAAATCATTGGTTCTGCCCATTTGAAATTTTTATGTCATGAGTTTTTAACAATAGTTTTAAGAAGAGGTCTTAGTTCCCATAGGTAGACTCTTTTTTTTGGGGGGGGGTTCCTAGCAGGTAGTCTATTGCTGCCAAATAAAAGATGTCTCCTCATTTGATCCCTGCATACAGATAAGGAAATCTTCAGTGTCATCCCTTTTTGATCAGCCATCAGCAAAACATAAGGAATTCTTTGATGTCATTCAATATCAGCATAAGAAACTCCTCCAAAAACACCAACTTGAACCCATGTTACAAGCTTTATCAGTTTTATTCTATATTACTCATTTAATTTTCAACATATGTCTTATCAGATTAACAGAAAAATATATTTTTACAGGTTAACTGTGTGTGCTTTAAAAGTGAAAGGGTCATCCTTGCTGAATCTTGCCTTGGGCAGTGTGTGTTCAAAGGTACATTTGCTAATCCCTACCAGTTTCATTTTCTTTAAGCAAAGTTCAAAGTTTTCAGACTTAATTTCTCTTGCATCTCCTAAGAAATGTTAATTTTCTGTATTAATAGTAAAGCGTGGAATAAATTGGAGGTAAAGTATTTGGTTTCAAGTTTTGATTTTTTTTTTTAAAAGATAAGCAGTTATGAGCATTGACTTAAACCTTTCTGACAATTGATCAACAATTTCCTTTTGCTTTATTCCAACTGCCGTGGCCAATAAGTTCTTGGAAGTATCTGCACTTCTCTGATTTCAGAAACAACATTTTAATAAGATTGTAAAGAATGCAAAATAAGAGGGGCTTTAATATTCATTATGATGCAAGTGATGTGTGATGTAGACTAGACTGGAGCTTGAAATTAGATGTGCATGACATCATTAAAATGGACTATGACAGTCATTAGCACAAACCTCATTTTCATCCATTGATAGGAAATGAGCGACATCATTTGATTATAGTCATTTAGTTCTATATAATTGTTATTAAGTAAACTTGCTAGCTTAATGTGCTTATGTTCCTAATATATATATAGTTTGTATATTGTGGGTCTGAGTTGCTGGAAATAAAGGAGTCTGTCACAATATATCAACGTCAGGTTTAAACCTAATGTTGGAAATATAAAATTTCAATGGGGACAAAGCAGCTGTTGGTCGTGGATTCAGAAAAGATTGAAATAGTGGTTGGGCTTTTATACAGAGGAAATAGCATAGCAGGTTCACCGCCCTCACAGAGATAAAGTATCTGATAGAAATAGCATATTATCTGATAGTCACTGCCCTCACAGAGATAAAGTGAAGGTTTTAGTTATTTAATATCAATCACAAGGAGATGTCCATGTTGGCCTATTAGTGAAAGACTAACAAAGCATATCATTACCTGCTTGCTGGCAACTTCCAGAGGGTGTATCACAAGGTTTCAAAATTTCATAAGGGTGCTTAAAGAATTTTGCTGCCACCAAAATGGCATTGTCACACACATTTCTCAAGGATTTTCGTACATAAAGAGTGGCTTAGTGGTTATGGCCTTCCACGTTCATCTAAGTGACCAAGGTCCAATACCCACCTCCACATTACCTACCAAAAGAATTCCAAAGCATTTCTGAGCATGTTTTTTATGAAGACAATTTCATTTATCGCACAAAAACTCATCAATGGTGGAACAGCAAAAAAGGCACCTTCTGATATCTGGTTGGAGTGTCTTTGTGGGAGCATGTAAACTGGTGATTCTGTTCTCTTCATTAGGTAATAAATCTTAACATGCAGAAATCATGTCGTTCATTTGAACATGCAGCATGTAAACTGTTTTCTGACATGTACAAAGGAGAAATTGCAAATAAAATGAAGTAGATATGATAGTTGTTTGATGACTTGATCAATGGGCATATTCCAAACAGCCAACCATTTACTGCAGTTATTCTTTCTTCCTTCATCCTGACCTAGAAATAAACCAAAGACAGAAGAATTCTTCCTCCCTTCTGAGATGCTTAGATGTGCTCAGAGATAATATACAATTTTGGTCATGTTTTGCTAATATCCTTACTAATACATACCTTTATAACTTTAATTTTATGCAAATAAAAAAGGACAAAGAACCTTTGAAAAGGGAGAAGAACTTTATATCTTTACTAATACATTACCTGGTGTATATTACAAAGAAGTTTATGCCTTCAGTAGCAAAGAAGCTTCTCTAATAAGTCTCCTAGCAACAAAATGTGATTTCAGATTATAAAGTGGTGTGTTCAAAAGGTGTTATATGCATATAATAAACAATTTTGTTAGATGTTTAAGGTGTTGTAAGGTGTTATTTACATATATTTCAATTTTAATATCATTTCATAAGATGTTCTCTTCATTTTATTATCCTTCTTATGTTGTTTTCCACCTGCACTCCTTTATTATGTTCATTGATTTTTTTTTTGGTTCATACAAACTTCATTGTCTGGTGCTTATAGAGTTTATGGAATTTCTGTATTTAAGCGATGATTAGGGAGGTTAATTTTTAAAATGCTTAGTTTTTTCAGGCTCCTGGAGCACATCAACGATTGGGTGTACATTGCATACATGGGGCTGGGTTCTAGAACATAAGCTTAAGCAGAAAAATGCACAAAATTATTGAATTTTTCCAGGACAGCCAAAAGGGCACCTTCTGACATTTTAGTTTTGTCATTACATATTTTCCCCACTATATATATATAGCAGTCATAGTAGCTTCATAACATCCATGATCAGCAATGGTGTCTAATAACATTTAGAATATGCATGATTTCACCTGTCATATGATTGACCCATTGAGATATTAGAAAACAAAGCAACTTCGTGAAAAAACAATCATCCTTTTAGAACCAAGATACTCATGCCTCTTTTTTATATAGATAAAGATGTTGGGGAAGTTGTATTTTCTTGACATCTAACTTGAAAATTTATATTCATATAGAATCTTGGACAATTTTTTTTACAGTCATCGTAAAAAAAATTCAGACTAAACATGTAATTCAATCCAATTTCAATATAAAAGATATTTATAAAGAGTAACAACTAACTATGTTAATTTTCTTAGATAATATTTTTAATTAAAATTTAAATATTTAAAAATTTTCCGTGCATCGCAAAGGCGTGACACCTTGGTGATCCTGGATATCATGGATCTACTTTACACCTCCAACCTGCTGCGACTACGGTAGGCAAACCCTGGTGGCGACCATCCGACCCAGCCAAAATGGTTTTTTCTTCTTCTTCTGCAGTACTGTAGCGCAACAGTAATCACACTGTTGCGCTACAGTAATCACTATTCATTCTAATTCTTTCTTTTTTTGTTGGTTTTAATTTTGTATTTTAAGATCAGATTGTGTAATATTAGTTGTTTTGATTTATAATTGTTTTATTAAAATATAAAAATATATGTGGTTACTGTAGCGCAACAGTAGTCACTATTCATTCAAATTCTTTCTTATTTTTTTTTTTAGTTTTAGTTTTTTATTTTAAAATCAGATTGTGTAAGATTAGTTGTTTTGATTTATAAATTTTTTATTAAAATATAAAAAAATAACATAAAACAACTTAAAATAGAAAAGAAATAAACATTAGATACAATATTTCTTTTTTGTGACCCTTTGATTGAAAAAATGAAGTTAAGATTTGTTCATGGATATTATTTTATTTTTTTAAATGAATTTTTTAATATCTGATAATATTTTTCCATGATTTCTGTTTGGACCAAAAAGTAGAAGCATGTTGTACAAAAAGTGTGATGTTCTTGGTTACCTTGAAGTCTTCTACGTAGAAACACCAAACATACCACCGACAGAAGCTTCACGAGACGAGAAACGCGACTGGAGCAACTATGCATATATTTATGCATATATTTATTTTAGGAATTTTAGTTTTGATATTCAATTGTAAGCTTCATATGAGTTATTTGATCTTAAATCATTACTTATCTAGATTAGCATTCAATAACTTATTCTTTTGTATTTATTTTTTAAAATAAAGTAGAGACATTATGTTGTTACTGTGTTGTAACGTTTAAGAATCTTATTGTGTTGGATTTTGAATTTTTTAGGATCATTTTTATTATATTAAATTCTTCATATTATTATAATATTTTTTTCTTGAGATATATAATTAAAATTATATTAATTATAAATTTTATTTTTTAAAATCTTAAAAAATATCGTGCATCCCACGGATGTCCAATTAGTAATATGACTAAACAACAAGTTTATGTGGCATCTAATAATTGGGTTGCCATTTTATCACTCCTCATGTGATGGGTGTCACATGAACTATTGCCTAGTTATATTACACTTAGGCACCATTCTGGAATATAAATATGTGATTTTACTTTTTTAAAAACTAAAATCACCCAAAAAAACTCATGAAGATCAGTTTTTGAGGCTCTAAATCCAAAATCTCATTATTACCTCTCTTCTCTCTATCTCTCTCCACTTTTTCTCCTCTTTTTCAAAATCTACTTTTGAAAAATTTTTAATTACTTTTCTCATTTGAAAACTAGAGTGAGAAAGAGTGAGATTTAAATGATTGAAATTCCAAATATCCTTTTCTCACATATTTTCAAAAGATGCCTTAAAGTACAATATAGAAGTGTATTAAATCTTTCTCTAAACACAAAATCCCCTTTGTAAACATAGTAATTAGGATTAAGCTCCTCATTTTAATGCTTACTCGTTCCTATATTAAAATCTTCAAAAGCGTACCATCTCTAAAGGAGCGGCTGGTGGTGGGGGTGGTGGGTTGGGATGACGGAGGAGCAGCTGGTGGTGGGGGTGGTGGCGGCGCATAACCTGATGCCCAAGGACGGGCAGGGGTCGTCATCGTCGTTCGTGGAGGTGGAGTTCGAGCACCAGCAGTAGCGGACCAACGTCAAGCACAAGGACCTCAACCTACCGGACCCTGCGGACCTCCCCTACCGCGCCATCGACGTGGGGGTGTACAACGAGTATATTAACGAGTAACTAATCGCGTATTTTAACGAGCATATTATCGAGTATCTTAACGAGCTGTTCGCGATCGTATTCGAGTCGAGCATATCTCTGTTCAAGCTCGACTCGTTTATGAATCGAGCTTATATTTTTGTTCAAGCTCAGTTCGTTTATCTAATAAACGAGTCGAGTCGAGTTTTTATCGAGCCGAGTTTCGAGCTACTTGTCGAGTGTATTGGTTCATTTGCAACCCTACCCCCACTTAGGTTACCAGCGCTTAGGTTACCAGCCCGATTGGGCCTGGCGCCTTGGCCGATCTGCCATCGCCGCCGACTGGTTCCGTAGCCTCCGCCGCCCTCTTCTTCCTCCGTCGAGCTCCCTGTGTTGCCCCTCCTGACCACCTCCGCTCTCGGGCGCTCCTTCCGCTATCACCTCGACAACACCCCTCCTCCCCCCCCCCCCTCCTCACACACACACACACACACACACCTTCTCGCTCGTCCTCCTCCTCGCGCACTGCATCGGGAGCACCCCTCCCCCCTTCGTGCTCCCTTCTCCCTCGTGGTCGCACGTGCAACAACCGATGTCGCCGCCGCCGGACCTACCCATCAGGCGCACCACCCCGCCACGGCCCATCAAGATCCCGCCGACTCACCTCGTCACCACCTCACTAGCTTCCGTGAACAGTGCCTCACGGCCAGTGTAGCAGTTCGGAGCCCACAGTAGCTCCTGGTGGGCCTAGTTCAGCTCAAGGTAGAATCTACTTTTGTACCTTGGAATCTTCCGTTTTTTTGATGCTTATTACTCTGATTTTTTTCCATAGCTAGTGCCAACCTACTCTTTCTTGATTTATGGCTGTTATTTGTTATGTTTTGTTGATTTATATTTTTGAATCAAAATTAAGTTTTTGCATAGGCTATTTGAAATTCATGCTCATGATGAGTCCTGTAGAGCTGCCCTTTTCATTGATTCTCGTGGAGATGATATTTGTCTGACAGTTTGGTCTGTGTTTTTACATTTCTTGCACTCATGTTTTGAGTCTTTTAACATCATTCTAGTGATTTTGACAGCACCTGCGGATTGCTCGATTTTTGCTAGCAATGTGGAGACTAGGAATCTTATCATTCGTCTAGAAGATGCTCACGAGTTAGTTGTCTTTTTTGGATTGTAAATTGTTGTATGGCTACTGTAACCCATCTAGCACTAGTTAAATCTTTTTATTTTGATGTAGGGATTCGGTGAATCGCCTGGCAATTTGACAGAGAACACTGTTGCAATGGGAGATGATGAAGGATTCATAAAGGTTTACTTTCTTCGTGGTTCTAATTTCCTCTCATGATGTTGACATCTGGTTGTCTGATCACTGCTGCTTTAATAGTTCTTTCAACCCTAAACCTTAAAGTTTAGTTTATAATATCAACGATCTAATAAAGGTAATGGGGTGGAGGTTGTTCTTTTATAGTCGTATGTTTATATTCTTTCTCTATTCATATGACGTTTACTCTAAAGCTTTTGAGTTCATTTCATTGTGAGCGAACTAGTAGATTGACATGTTATCTACATGTATCGGTAGGTAAATTACAAAATATTGGAAAAAAAACGAATTCAGAATTCAAAGTAGGAAAGTGCAACAAGTTTTTTTTTTAAAAAATAAGAATGGTGGAATATGTGGACACACGAAGAAAATCAGTTTTTAAGAGCACAACAATTCTTTATTCATAACTCACAATATCACAATGATAAATTTGCTACTAACCAACAATTTAACAAAGTAAAAAGACATACTAAATCAATATGTCAAACATTCACATATGTTGTTTTTGTTTTGGGGTAGGGACATAGGCAACATATGTCTATACAGATTAATTTTAAAATCCAATTTTGAGTCATGTTTTAGTACACACACTAAAAAGAAAAAAAAAGTAGGAAAAAATTTGAAATGTCCACACTTTTCATACTATGTGGAAAAATCTTGTTTATAGATTTTTTTAGTTTTGACCTCCCATTTGGTCAAACATTATGCACAACACAATATTAAAAAAAATTGAGAGATTTTTATCAAAAAACATATTAATTGCTTAAAAACAAACTCCTTAAAAAGTCACTATTTTAAAGTTTACAAAATTAATGTCTCCAAACTTAATTTGAAACTCACATGATTAAGAGGTGCAATTTTTTTTTTTGCCATTATCGCCAGCATGGTTTGCGTGGCGGATCGAATCGGTTCGATTCGGCCGAATCAGTCCGATTCGGCCGAATCAGATCGAATCAGGAGAAACCCGATTCGTCTGATTCCCATCGAATCGGATCGATTCCCATCCGATTCCCATGCGAATCGGCCCGATTTAGGCGAATCGTGGCGGATCAGGGAAAACCCGATTCGCCTCGATTCCCCGATGCGTCGAACCTTGATCGCCAGTGAGGCGGTTTCAAGAGTAATTTCTTCATCTTCATGTCTAAAGAGTTGACGAGGAGTCTTGAATTTATAGTAGTTTATCAATGTATTAAGAGGAGCTCTAAACCTCTCTTTCTTCTCAATGCACAAGCCATTAACTATTTTATGTCATAAAAAGGCTTGTTGTCATTCAACATTTGACCTAAAATACATGCATCGCCTACAAATCTACTTGTGTGCTGTATAAAATGATAATTACTTAGTTGCATGCACAACCAATGTCCCTTAACTACAAGACATTCTCTACCACTACAAGACATTCTCTACCATATGAACACACATTTTCTTGAATCTCTTTATTCTTGGAATATGAAACTTATCAATCTACTCCACACATATTCCCAACAGTTGTTTATGAGCATCAAACCAACTTTTTAATTTGTCTTCCTCCTTGCCATCCGAGAAAGTAACTGATATTGTAGAATCATCTTGTAAACCATTCACGGTTCTTTCCAAATGAAAAAAATATTTTTTACCAACACTTTCTTCTTCTCTTAGGATGTGAATTCCATCCTATTTTGGTGCAATTAAAACAGTAAGAAATTACGTAGTTAGTGACTGACGAATGATAACTTGGGTAAAAATTAAAAGATTTGAGAGGAAAAAATAATATAATCTATACCTATCTTCCATCTATTTGTCTACATAATTCAAAGCAACAAAATAAACAAAATAGGAAAAAAATGTGTAGAGAAATAGAGAACACCCATTAATAGAGTAAATAGTCTATTTGATATAGTTTTATTATCGTTCAAAAGATAAAATACTATTGTAAGAATAGAAATGTAGAATAATATAAATATCAACTGGTGGAGAGGAAAACTATACAATTTATAAGTATTATTGCAAGCTCATCTTCCATTTCCTTATCTACACAATTTAAAGTAACAACGTGAATAAAACAGAAGATGAAATTGTTGAGTAGAGAAATAGAGAACACACACTAATTAATTAAATAGTGTACTTGATATAATTTCATTGCTGGGCAATATTTAAAACACTATTACTAGAATAGAAGATAGGATAATTTAGATAATCATCTGGCCAACCATGCATAAAACAAAAAAATAAGGGCAATTACACCTTAAAACTTGATGTCAGTCCAAAAAAATAAACAAAAATCTTAAGTAGAAGATTACTTGATATGTTAGAACATTTTTATAATAAAATAATTAGGATCACACTTCTATGAATACATTATCAAAATATAGCACTATTAAAAATAATGAAAACTGAATGAGAAGTATGTCATTACAATATTAAAACATGGTTTGCCGAATCGGGGCGAATCGACCCGATTCCTTTGAATCGGTGCGAATTAGAGGAAACCCGATTCTTGATTCGCTCGCATTGGTCATTTCGCCCCTTATATATAATATTATATGTCACGTGTATATATATAATATTATATCATATTTGTAATATATATTACACATTATCAATATGATATATATTACATATATGTATTTACTCAATATAAATGTCTTAAATATGATATATGTAATATATATATATATATATCATATGATATATTGTATATAATATATATATACCCATGCGAATCGATCCAATTTGGACCGATTCAAGGGGAATCGGGGTGAATTAGGGGAAACCCGATTTGTCTTTCGATTCCGATCTGACAAACTATGTATCAAAACAAAAAACCATGATAGCAAACAAGGAAGGAAGAAAAAAATAGGGAAATTTGGGGGGAAATCATGTAAATAAATACAAAATAACAGAATCACTAAAACAACACTACAATTATTTAGAAAACACACGTTCACAATGGCATAAATATGAAACATAGTATATATGGCTTGAAAGTACTTTTCTCTTTTCTCCATTTAGATAGGGCCATCTTTTTATTCTACAACTTTTTTCTATCACTTATGAAGATCAAATAACATTCTCAGAACAACACTATAGTGAAACATTCATATGGATAACTGTTTTAATGGGGCATGAACAAGGTGGTCAGAGAACAATAGAACATGCAATCATGAGTATCATGTACCTGAAGCTAGTTTAAGAGCAAGATGTGGATCATTATATGCTTTTACCATAGAGTTTTGCTTCACTTTTGGGTTGACTTGCTTGTTAAAAAAAGTAAAAAAACCAGGATTAATAATTTGGCCGCATCGTTAAGAAGCACATCTAAGATTAAATAGACATGATTAATAATTTGGTCACATTATTAAGAAGTACATCTAAGATTAATAATATTAGTCCTGACAATTGATCTTTTATATTCTCAATTTTCCTGCCCTCAACTACTACTACTACTACAACAACACAGAGAGAGAGAGAGAGGGGCCTCACCAACTTTCTGCTTGTGTTTCCCATGTTTGTTGCTGATAAATTCAGTTGGCTTATTTCCTAAGTAGTCATCATCTACATTAAGGAACTGTAGAAGATTGCAAATGAGGCAAACCATGAGTCTAGTCTCTTCTCTAGTCTATTATAGTTCGTTAATGTAGATGATGACTACTTAGGAAATAAGCCAACTGAGTTTGTCAGCAACAAACATGGGAAACACAAGCGGAAGTGGTTTCCTTTCCGCCTTCGCCTCAGCCATCCCTTCTCTTTAAAAGTTGGTGAGGCCCCTGTGTGTGTGTGTGTGTGCTGTTGTTGTTATAATAGTAGTAGTAGTTGAGGGTTGAAAAATTGAGAATATAAAAGATCAGCTATCAAGACTAATGTTATTAATCTTAGACGTGCTTCTTCATAATGTGGCCAAATTATTAATCCTGTCTATTTAATCTTAGAGGTGCTTCTTAATGATGTGGCCAAATTATTAATCCCATCTATTTTATTTTATTTGATTGGCAAGGCAACCCAAAAATGAAGCGAAAATCTCTGGTAAAAGCATATAAGGTATATGTTACTCATGATTGCTTGTTTTCTGACCACCTTGTGCATGCCCCATTGTAATAGTTATTCGTGTGAATGGTTCACTATAGTTTTGTTCTGAGAATGTTATTTGATCTTCATGAGTGATAGAAAAAAGGTTGTAGAATAAAAATGTGGCCTCATCTAAATGGGGAAAAGAATAAAGTATTTTCAATATATATTATGTTTCAGATTTGTGCCATTGTGAATGTATGTGTTTTAAATAACTATAGTGTTGTTTTGGTGATTATGTTATTTTGGATTTACATGATTCCCCCCTTATTTCCTTGTTTTTTTCTTCCTTGCTTGCATTCATGGTTTTTTGTTTGATATTTTGATGGCATGTTTTCTCATTCTGTTTTCATTATTTTCAATGGTGTCATATTTTGATAATGCTATCTCTTGTATATTGTATTCATAGAATTGTGATCCTATTATATTAATAAAATTGTTTTAACATATCAGTAATCTTCTACTTATGATTTTTGCTTGTTTTTTAGACTAGCGTTAAATTTTTGGTGTAATTGCCCTAATTTTTTATTTTATGCATGGTTGGCCAAATGATTATCTAAATTATCCTATCTTCTATTCTTACAATAGTGTTTTGAATATTGATCGACAATGAAATTATATCAAGTTCACTATTTACTTAATTAGTGGATTTATCTATTTCTCTGCTTAACAATTTTATCTTCTCTTTTGTTTACTTTGTTATTTTAAATTATGTAGATAAGGAGATGAAAGATGAACTTGCAATAATACATATAAATTGTATAGCTTTTCTCTCCACCAAAGGATATCTAAATTATTCTACCTTTCTATTCTTACAATAGTGTTTTGTCTTTTGATTGACAATGAAACTATATCAAATAGATATTTACTCTATTAATGAGTGTTCTTTTTTTCTCTACACAACATTTCCCTCCTATTTTGTTTACTTTGTTATTTTAAATTATGTAGATAAGAAGATGAAAGATGAACTTGCGATAATACATATAAATTGTATAGCTTTTCTCTCCACCAAAGGATATCTAAATTATTCTACCTTTCTATTCTTACAATAGTGTTTTGTCTTTTGATTGACAATGAAACTATATCAAATAGATATTTACTCTATTAATGAGTGTTCTTTTTTTCTCTACACAACATTTCCCCCCTATTTTGTTTACTTTGTTGCTTTGAATTGTGTGGACAAATAGATGGAAGATAAGTATATATTATATTATTTTTCTCTCTAATCTTTTAGTTTTTACCCATTTATAGTTATCATTCGTCAGTCACGAACTACGCAATTTCTTGTTGATCTAATTAGACCAAAATGGGATGGAATTTATATCCTAAGGGAAGGAGAAAGTGCCGGTAAAAAAGAACTTTTTTGTTTGGAAGGAGCCGTGAATGGTTTATAAGATGATTCTACAATATCAGTTATTTTCTCGGAAGGCAAGGAGGAAGACAAATTAAGAAGTTGGTTTGATGCTCATAAAAGAGCTGTTGAGAATATGTGTGGAATTGATTGATAAGTTTCACATTCCAAGAATAAAGAGATTCATAAAAATGTGTGTTTTAAATGGTAGAGAATGTCTTGTTGTTAAGGGACATTGGCTGTGCAAGCAACTAAGTAGTTATCACTTTATATAGCACACAACTAGATTTGTATGCGATGCATATATTTTGGGTCAAATGTTGAATGACAACAAGCTTTTTTATGAGATAAAATGGTTAATGACTCGGGCATTTGAGAGAGAGAGAGGTTTAAGGGCTCCTCTTAATGCATTGAGAAGCTACTATGGATTCAAGACACCTCGTCAACCCCTTAAGCATGATGATGAAGAAATCGCTTTTGAAGCCGCCTCACTGGTGATAATGGCAAAAGAAAATTTTGCAGCTCTTAATCATGTGAGTTTCAAATTACATTTGAAGACATTAATTTTGTAGACTTTAATAGTGATTTTTAAGGGTTTTTGGGCAATTAATATTTTGAAATAAAATCTCTCAATTGTTTTGATATATTTTTTGAATATTATGTTGTGATGAATTTTTGAACAGATGGGAGGTTGAAACTGAAGAAATCTAGAAACAAGATTTTTCCTACATAACATGAAAAGTGTTGGCATTCCATGTTTGTTTCTCTACTTTTTTTTCTTTTTGGTGTGTACTGCAGCAAATCTCAAAATGAATTTGAAAATTGATCTGTATAGACATATCTTGTATCTGACCCTGCTATAAAATAAAAACAATATATGTGAATATTTGACATATTAATATAGTGTCTTTTTACTTTGTTATATTGTTGGTTGATAGCAAATTTACCATTGTGATTGTGTGAGTTGTGAATAAAGAATTGTTGTGCTCTTAAAAATTGGTTTTCTTCATGTGCCCATATATTCCACCATTCCTAGTTTTTTTTAAAAAAACTTGTTGCACTTTCCTACTTTTAATTTTGAATTTGTTTCTTTTACAATATTTTGTAATTTAGCTATCGATGCATGTAGATAGCATGCCAATCTACTAGTTCGCTCACAGGGAAATGAACTAAAAAACTTAAGAGTAAATGCCATATGAATGGAGAAAGAGTATAAGCATGTGACTATAAAAGAATAAACTCCACCCCATTACTTTTGTTAGATTGTTGATATTATAGACTAAACTTTAGGGTTGAAAGGACTAGAAAAGCTCTATAAAATAGATAAATAGTAACCAATGCTGGTAGAGCTAAAATTGAAGCAGCAATGATCAGACAATCAGATGTCAACATCATAAGAAGAAATTAGAACCATGAAGAAAGTGAACTTTTATGCATCCTTCACCATCTCCCATTGCAATAGTGTTCTCCGTCAAATTGACCAGACGATTCACTGGATCCCTACATCAGAGTAAAACGATTTAGCTGGTTCTAGATGGCTTTACAAGTAGCCATAAAGCAGTTCACAATCCAAAAATGACAACTAACTCGTGGGCATGTTCTAGACGAATGATAGGATTCCCAGTCTTCACATCGCTGGCAAGAATCGAACAGTCCGCAAATGTCGTCAGAATTACTGAAATGATGTTAAAAGACTCAAAAGATGAGTGCACGAAATGTGAAAACGTAGACCATTGGACTGTCCGACAAATATCACCTCAGAATCAATGAAACGAGCGGCTCTACAGGACTCATCACGAGCATGAATTTCCAATAACCTGGTATAATTGTATATGCCAAAGATGTAATTTTGATTCAAAACTATAATCGAACAAAACACAACAAATAACAGCCATAAACCAAGAAAGTGCATCTTGGCACTACCTCTGGTGCTGGAAATCTGCGACATACTGGTACCTATCAAGAAATCTAACGATGTCAGAAAAGAAATGAAAAAAACCAAATTCAGCTAAAAGACAAGAAAAAAGGGTGGAATTCAAGGTGCAAAAGTAGATTCCGCCCTTTGATCTTCGAAAGAGCTTACAGGTGGAGATCGCTGTTGATGATTCCAGTTGCAAGTATAGGAGAAGACGGGTGGTAGACGTGGTCGAAGTGGATCTTCCTGAGGTTGATCTCCATATATATCCCCCGAGCTCTGCTAGCGAAGAGCTTGAGCTCGCACCGCGAGAGGAGGAACGGGCCGACGTCGGCTCTTGCACGTGCGACTGCGAGGGAGAAGGAAGCATGACAGTGGGAGGGGTGCTCCTGGTGCAGTGTGCGGGGAGGAGGGCGAGCGAGAGGGGAGGGTGGGGTTCTCGAGGCGATGCACCGCGGCGCGGCGCGAATCTCCCTTTTGCAGGGAGGTTGGAGCAGCAGCACTTGGGAGCGGAGGTGGTCGGGAGGGGTTTCCCTCACAGGGAGCTCATTGGAGGAAGAGAGGAGAGGAACAGAGCGGCGAAGGCTCCGGAACTAGTCAACGGTGATGGCAGATCGGCCAAGGCCCAAGGGCATGGCACCCTTGGGCCAGGCCCGATCAGACTGGTAACCTAAGGGCTTCCAAAATGGGACCAACTTCTAAAGGCCCATGGGCCGACCCAAAAGGAAATGACATAAGAAAAGATAAAAGATTCTAAAAATAGAAAAAAATTACACATGCGTGGCCCATAAAACACCTCAGACCCAAACAACAAATGGGCTCAAATACAAATGAAGGTTTAGTTATGCTCACTCATCATACCCCCTAGATTCGAGAAAATTTGACTCCAAATTTTGAAATGACAAAGCATCCCAGAAGTGACTGAGGGCTCAGCAAATCCACACAATGCTGGCGATGTGATAGTTGATGCAGTTAGATTAAGGTCGGTCATTGGAGGTGTAAATGTTATTAATTTGATGTCTCTGCAGGTGGCTTTCTTGTCAGCTGTAGTGGGCTCCAATATTGCTGACGCTGCAGTCCATGCTGCCATTGCGGCTTCAGATGAGGTGCACGTAGTACATCAAGAGGACATTTGTGCTACTAAGGCTATAACTGATGAGGCAGATGGAGAAGGCAAGATATCTTTACTGCGCCAGAATTTTGGAATTGGATGCAGGTTCTACCATAACAATGCCACATGTGATTACTATTATGGAAAGTAACTAAAGAATACACATCTACCAAAAAAAAAACTAAAGAATACACCAGTTGCTGTTGAAGCAGGGGAAATCCTTTATATCTGGGTCAATAATTCTGGGCAGAAAATGGGTGAAGATTCAACTGATAAAACTTGTGGCCTTCAATCCTCAATCCACTCTCAAAGACAAGTTTGCAAAGCCTGTTAAAACTTGATCTCATGAAGCTTCATGGACAGTAGTCTCATGTTGATTCCATTGTCACATATTGTATAAACTGAGGAACAGATGCAACCAATATCACAGAATCATTTTTGTTGCAGAAGGCCATAATTGCTGGGTGATATATGTGCTGAGGAAACGAGGTTAGTGGGACGGTTTGGGACTCCAGCGACGTGAATATCTCTGTATTCTTCTGATGAGGATCCTCATCTTTGTATAGGGCTTATCAGTTATCCCACATTCCCTCCGTCCCAAGTCTTGTAACTGTCTCATGATTTCTCATCCGTCTTTGGATCTAGAGGAGAGATTTTCTCCTCTTTACTGCATTTGTTGGCCATTATTACTGTAACGTTTGAAATGTTCTAACATCTCCCACTTGGCCAACAAACCATTGTACTTCCACAAACCATATATTCTTTTGGATTACATATCTTTCAGTGGTTCACAATCTTATAAGATTTCTTTTCATTTCCTTTCTTTGTCTTGTTACATGATTATCCCTTGTTTTAAAATATGACATTTGACAACAGTGCAACCAGAAGTATGATTCAATGTTGGGTTGTTGGTGGGCAAACAGGGGGAAAAGCATAATGGTCTTTACATGTTGTATTGCAGTTTGCAAGTGAACGCATTCAATAAAACATATAATTGAGTTTCCACTTTCAAAAGGAAATCTTATGAATTTATCAATCCCGTGCATTCAAGAAATGTGTATAAAACTTAGAGCCGCTTTCAATAAGAAAATTGGAAAACATATAGGAGCACTTAAGCCTTCTTGTTGAGATTCTGAGGCCCAAGACATATTAGTATAGGAGCTCCACCTTGATATCCGATATGAGATTAATGTCCATACGACCCTCCTCTAACACTCTCCCTAGGGGTGTCAACGGATCCCGCAGATCCAAAAACCCGATTCAGATCCGGAGTTTGGATCTAGAGGAGAGATTTTCTCCTCTTTACTGCTTTGTTGTCCATTATTACTGTAACCGTTCGAAATGTTCCAACATCTCCCACTTGGCCCAAACCATTATACTTCCACAAACCATCATATATTCTTTTGGATTACATATCTCTCAGTGGTTCACAATCTTATAAGATTTCTTTTCATTTCCTTTCTTGTCTTGTTACATGATTATCCTTGTTTTAAAATATGACATTTGACAACAGTGCAACCAGAATATGATTCAATGTTGGGTTGTTGGTGGGCCAATAGGGGGAAAAGCATAATGGTCTTTACATGTTGTATTGCAGTTTGCAAGTGAACGCATTCAATAAAACATATAATTGAGTTTCCACTTTCAAAAGGAATCTTATGAATTTATCAAGCCCGCGCATTCAAGAAATGTGTATAAAAGTTAGAGCCGCTTTCAATAAGAAAATTGGAAAACATATAGAGCACTTAAGCCTTCTTGTTGAGATTCTAAGGCCCAAGACATATTTGTATAGGAGCTCCACCTTGAATACCGATATGAGATTAATGTTCATACGACCCTCCTCTAACACTCTCCCTAGGGGTGTCAACGGATCCTGGAGATCTAAAAATCCGATCCAGATTCGTAGTTTGAACCGGATCCGGATCGAAGGATGTCCCGTGATCCGGACGTCGAAGAGAAAATCTCATCCCCTTTCCCATTTCAAAAGCCCACAGCGGCGTAGCGCAGTAGCCATAGGGCTTTCGAGTTCTTCCCCATCTGCGAGGACCGCGATCCATCGACGGCCATCCCCCTTTCGATCGGCGACGGCGGCACCCATTTCCCTTCTGCTCGGCGACGACGACGACATCTCCCCCTTTAGGTATTGCATGTTCTCCTTCTCCTTGTATTCTCTTTTACCCTCTCTCATTCGTTGGAAGGGAGCCCCACTGCCCCCTCCGTTCCCTCTTCTTGGTTCCCACACCCCCTCTCTTCTCCCTCTCTCACGCGCACGAGGGGGACCGAAGGGGGGCTGAGGCACCCCTGGTCATCATAATCGCCAGCCAGGGATCCAGAGATGTGGATGGGGGGGGTTCATAGTAGGTGGGTTCGCACATAGCCAGTAGTGCGAGGGTGGGGGTGTGTTTGTTCACCGATGAGGGGGGTGGGGGGTTCGCAGCCGGGGTTGGTAGAGGGTTCGCCACCCTTGCCTTTCCTCTCTCTCTCTCTTTTATCCATCTTGGACATGGACATGGGTGTTCCTCTTCCTTTGCGCTTTTTATCGTTTTCTCTCTCTGTGCCCACTGCGTCACAGTAATTTACTCCAAAAGGAGGGGACGAGAGTAGACGAGGTAGATAAGGAAAGCTCCGACATTTTGCTTATCCTTTAGCAGTGCTCTGTTTTGTTTACTTCGGGGCCTCTATTTAGCCGACACTGCAGCCATGAACTTTCCCCATCTCTCCTTCTCCCATGGCACACACAGACACTATTTTCTCACACACATTCTCTCTCTCTAATAGCCTACATACACGTCCTCTCTCTTTCTCTCTCTAACACACTTACAGATTTCTGAAGGGTGATCAAAGCTGGTGATGGAGGGGCGGGTGGGATGAGTTCAAATTTGGTTGCTTTTCTTATTTTCCCTGCCATCGTCGATGCTTTTCTTATTCTTTTCTTCTCCTTTTGATATAAAATGGAATTTTGGTAGGATTTGGTTCACACTAAGGTGTCAAAGATTCGAAAAGTTAGTTTACATGCAATTTTCGCATGAATAATCCTTTGTGTCAAGGTAGTTATTTTTGTACTCTTTCCTCACTATTTTCTACAATCTCATCATCATTAGGGAAACCCTGAAGCCTTTTATTGTTTAGGGTGTAATCCTTTCTGGTTAGGGGTGTAAACGATCCGAGCCGAGCCGAGTTCCATTCTGCTTAGACTCGACACGAACCTTTTAAAACGAGTTTGAACTTGGCTCGATACTTGCTGAGTAGTTAAAACCACTGTTCAAACCCGACTCGATAACCGTTTATGGCATTCGAATTCGGCTCATTAACCCGCTCGATTAAATTAATGAGCTCAAATTTGAGATCGAGTTCGAGCATTCAATTAAAAGTGTTCATCACTTCAACCGAGTTTGAGATCCAACGATTTCAAAAATTTCACTCGACAGTCGAGTTTTTTAAAAACCCGGACTTATGGACATCGAAAGGCCCAAAACCACATCGCGAGCACTGAAAGGGGGTTGTGGCCTCCTTTTGTAGGAACACAAGGCAACAATATTTTTTTTTATCCGATATGGGACTAATCGAAACATAAGGTAAGGCGGCCAGTGCAAGGGAGGGTGACATGGGCGGAGGTGCATAGGGTGGAGAGGCCGGAGAAGGTCACTGCGGCATCGCAGACGATGTCTGGCGCCGCCAACACTGTCGCGTGGGCATCTTCCACTGCGGTTGCTGCCGAAACCACCGGAGGACCACTGCGCTAGCAGCGCTGCAGTTCCTCCACTGGGGCAGCCGCCGCCGCTTTCGTTGTCGCGCAAAAACCCCGACTCATGGACACCGAAAGACCCAAAACCACATCGCGAGCACTGAAAGGGGGTTGTGGCCTCCTTTTATAGAAACACAAGGCAAATTTTTTTTTATCCGATATGGGACTAATCGAAACGCAAGGTGGGGTGGCCAGTGCAAGGGAGGGTGACTTGGGTGGAGGGTGCATAGGGTGGAGAGGCCGGAGAAGGGCACTGCGGGCACCGCAGACGATGTCCGGCGCCGCCAGCAATGTCGCGTGGGCATCTTCCACTGCGGTTGCTGTTGAAACCACTGGAGAAACCACTGTGCTAGCAGCGCTGCAATTCCTCCACTGGGGCCACCGCCGCCGTTTTCGTTGTCGCGCCGGTAGGTTCGTCTGACACCGACGGGGTGTTCGCGGTGGTTGTCGGAGACTCCGATGACCCACCGCGACACCCACAGTGATGCCCCTCGACAGCGTCGGGGATGGGTCGTGCACAGTGTACAGTTGGGGGGGGGGAACCTTAAAACATTTCATTTTGTGCGGTGCGTATGAACCTTAAAACATTTCATTTTGTGTTCATACCTTTATGTTAATTAAAATCAAAATTTATGCATATACTCCATTTATATGATTTGTGTATATACACCCTTCAATACTCTTTTTTATAATATTTTGTATGGTGTCAAAGTAAATAAAAAATTTATATCTTTCGATGAAATATTTTACAATTTATTTAAATAGTAATTAGTATTTAAACGATTATTAACGAGAATTTAAGTGAGCTCTTAACGAGTATTTAAACGAGCTCTTAACGAGTTGTTACGAGTATAATCGAGTCAAACTCGCACGTGTTCAGACTTGGCTCGTTTATAACGAGAATTTAAGTGAGCTCTTAACGAGTATTTAAGCGAGCTCTTAACGAGTTGTTCACGAGTATAATCGAGTCAAACTCGCACGTGTTCAGACTTGGCTCGTTTATGAACCGAGTTTTTTTTTTTCAAACTCGGCTCGTTTATTAAATAAACGAGTCGAATCGAGTTTTTAATCGAATCGAGTTTCGAGCTATTCGTCGAATGTATCGTCTCATTTACACCCCTATTTTTGCAATTGATGTACTACAATTGCGGGATGACAATCTTATAATCATGTAAACAGTATTTGTAGCATAGAAGTTAAATTACAATATTATGAATTATGTATATTTTTTATGAGTAGTCTTAACATATTAAATGTAGCATCTCTTTTCCATTATCCTCAATTATAAGTTATATAATGTATTCGACACAAATTTTTGCATTCCCATCCCTATTGTTAGCAGAGACACTTTGAATCTAAACTTGCACACTTTTTCCCTCAGTTGAGAGCAGTTATGCCATTAAAATGCACATTTTGATAGAATATAATGATTGCGGATATAAAGAAAAGTTGATAGGTTCATTGGGACTCGTCTCTGTGGTTTGGAATTGAAGGTATTTAGATTTTCAGTCAGCCATGGATCTAGTATTTGAAGTTGATCCCCGAATTCAGATGCTTATTTTGTTTTCTTGCATTTATTGATCTCTTTTTGTTATATTTTTATTGCTATCTTCGCAAATGGGAAATGTATATTTATTATTATCTTTTTGTTATTGTGAAGGGTTTAGAGAGACCATTTTCATTTGAAAATATGGCAAGTTTTTCAGAAAGCACTGATTTTGATGTGGAGAGCGTGGAAGTTAGTGTTGCACAATCTTCTAGTGGATTTCCTCCAAAAGGGAGAAAGTTGAGATTAAAAGTTGGGTTACATTTTGAAAGAGTCACAAATGAAGATGGGAGTATTATTGCCATTTGTAGACATTGTCATAAGCATTTGGTTGGCAATAGTTCAAGTGGAACTAAACATCTTAGAAATCACATTATGTCTTGTCCTGAGTCTCAAATATTGAAAAAAAGTAAGGGAGAGGTGGACCTATAGTTAGCGGAGGTGTAACTGAAAAGTCAGCTTTTGTATTAGATCATGAGAGGAGTAGAGTAGATTTTGCAAGATGGTCATTGTTCTTCATATTCTTTTGCTATGATTGAACATGCATTCATTCCTCATTTCTTAAAGAATGCCCCACTTGAATTTTAGTTATCATCTTGTAACATAGTTAAATTAGATTGCATGAAATTGTATGCCAAAGAGAAAGAGAAGTGTACTCCTCACTTGAGAGTCTCCGTGGCCGAGTTAGTTTGACATCGATATGTGGACTTCTATTGACAATAATGTTTTAACATGCCATTATATAGATGATGATTGGAATTTGGAAGAAAATTTTGAGTTTTGAATATGTTGAAGCTCCTCATGGCTATAGAGAGTTAACCAAAGTGTTACTTGAGAAGTTGTTAGAGTGGAATATCTATAAGAAATTATTTTCAATTGTGTTAGATAACTCCAGTGCTACAACAAAACAGTTAAGATGTTTACCCATGATTTAAAATTTACACAAATTTTGCCTCTTGATGGATCATGGTTACATTTGCGATGTAGTGTTCACATCTTAAATTTAATTGTTCAAGATGGCTTGAAAGAAGTTGAGGAAGCCAATGAGAAAGTAGAGGGGGTGAAAATTAGATTGCAACGCCTTTATGATATATATAATACTAAAAGATCTGACCACTCATGTGAACGTAGAACTCTCAGTGTATCTTCTATGACAAGTGTACCAAAGAGAATGATTGTATTGACATCCATGTATATGGAGTTTGACCAATATCTTCAGCCATCTTCATTGTTTTCACCTGAAAAGTCTGATTTGGATGTTTATTAGGAAGAACTAGCAAAATTAGATAATAATTTAGATATTTTGAACTGGTGAAAAAGCAACTCTTTAAAGTATCTTGTGGTTTCACCGATAGCTCGTGATGTGTTGGCTATTCTAGTGTCCACTGTAGTATCAGAATCAACTTTTAGCATTGGCAGTAGGGTGTTAAACAATAGAAGTTCTTTGGATGCTACTACCGTGCAAGCATTAATACGTACTGAAAATTGGCTTCGTGATGATGTTTCTTCGATTGATTTACAGAGGAGGATGCACTTTCATCTATTTTTGCAAGAGGAAACATATCAATGCTCATTTATCAGAAATTTCAGGGCCGTTCCCGTTTGGCACTCGCAAGGACTTGTCATCGGGCCATCTTGGTGATGGTTGTATTATGGCATGGCATTTCAATGGCTTCCAGATGCAGTTGCTGTTCTTCGCCCAGGACCTTGACCACTTGGTTATCTATGGTGTCATCTCTATGGAACTGGTTTTTCCCTTCCTGGATGCGGGTCTTGGTGTGGGGTATTCTATAACCATCCGCACTTGGGTCATGCATTAAATAGGTGAACATCTCAATCCCCACGGATTTGCTGCATTGCATATTTTCATGTCTTTAATGTGGAGTCTGGAAGTGTCTGTGCACATATTGGTTTGAAGGCTCTAGAATTTCAGTTGCATATAATATTTTCCAATACACTTGCTGAGGTTGCTCTTAAGATGCAAGAAATGGTCTTCAAGGTATGTCCCAATCATCACAATTTTGTATTGATGATGTTGTTTTGCTACATAGTTGGGCTTTAATGTATACATTTGATTTTATGTATGGAATGGATGTTTGCCAAGTTAAGAGTTATTTGATTTTGTATAACCAGCGCAGATTGAGTATTTTTTATTTTTCAGATTTTTTATGTATTTTAACAGATTTTATGATCTTCTTGCTATAACCAGCACATTTTGTTTTTTTTTCTTCAGTTTTTTCAGGTTTTTTTATGTTTGTTTAACCAGATTTTTGTGATGTTTTTCCTATAACCAGCACAGATTTGGTGATTTTATTTTTATTTTTCCAGATTTTTTTATGTATGCTTAACTGGATTTTATGAATGTTCTTGACTTATTGCTATGATCAGCACAGATTTTGGTTTTTTTCCCCATATTTTCCAGATTTTTTTATGTATGCTTAAACAGAAATTTTTTGTATGTTCTTGCTATGACCAGCACAGATTGGGTGATTTTTTCAGATTTTTTTATGTATGTTTAACCAGATTTTTGTGATGTTTTTGCTAGTTGCTATAGCCCAGCACAGATTTGGGTTATTTTTTCGATTTTTCCAGTTTTTTTCAGATTTTTTTATGTACGTTCAGCCAGATTTTTTTGTATGTTCCAGCGGTCCAGCAGTCATTTCCCAGCAGCATACATAAAAAATCCGAAATTGACTTTGGATCTCAACCCGAATTCAGATCCAAAAATGTCTAAATTCGGATCCTGGTCAGACCCGGATGTTCTAAATTTGGATCCGGGTTTGGGTCTCCAAGAATCTAACCCGATCAAAACCGTTTACAGGGCTAACTCTCCCTCCCGACCAAGGTGGGCTGTGAAATTAAACAGGGAGGAGATTAAATACGAGAATGGTTTTCTACCATATAGAAACCCACAAAACTTAGGTTTTCTGGTTTTTCTACAATAACATGTTCAGCATAGAAGTGACAGAAGTATTCTTAAAGGACTGTCGTGTTTTCTAAATCTTATTGCTAGAATGTTACTCCAAAGTGCCATGGCTTGCATGGTGGAGGTTTCACTGTCCATTACAAGGTCGCAGGTTGATACAGGAGACATATATAATATGATCAAACACACTAGCATGAGGAAAGAGTAAGCTTGTGCTAATACCTCAGGATTAGTATGGCTGCTAGTAGCTAGTTAGACTTATTTGTAAGGAGATACTTATCCCATTTAAGGGAGTGAAGAGGAGGAATTCCTGTACATTTTCTTGAGGTTAAAATCACAGTTCTTTTTTTGGGTCAAAGCATGTGGATTTCCCAGCAGCTCTTCTGTATTCATCCATTGTTCTCAGAATCTTCCATATCTTCCACACCCCCTAAAACTCACAGGAGAGGAAGGAAAACTGGATTGCGCATGGTAGCATTCTGGACCTGGATGAGATGTAAGAATTGAGAACTTTTTTGAAGCATGGATGAGAAGATTTATTAATGACCTTCCATTTTTCTGAAACAGCAGTGGACTTACCATAAATTTATTGCAACAGACTCGCCTCAGTGGTGCACATTGGAAAACTACACTTGAGGTTCTTGACGTTGGCTTGTGCATCAAACTGTAGTCCCATTACGAGGCTATGAGGCTATGATTGGTTAGAGTTAAAAATCAGTGGAATAGTCATAATGGCTTTATTTCATAATTAGGTGTTCATTGTTCGGTTCATTGTTCATTTAGGTCTGAACAGTATGGGTTCTGGAGAGGAGTGAATTTGTTTCTTCCAATTGTAGCACAATCTCTTTCAACCTTAGTTTTTAGCCTTGAGCGTATAGCTCGACAATATATTTATTGCAATATATTTTTTAGTCTAGTGCTTACGTCACCCCAGTGGACAGTGGGGATGGTTGTTAGCATTGTTTGGCAACACTTTACTATGTTTGATATTTGGATAGACGGAGGATAGAGTGAGGTTTTTGAGGATAACTTTCCATCTTCAATCTATCCATAAATCCCTGGGTTAAGCAACCCCCCCCCCCCCCCCCCCCCCCCCACAAATCAACTTTCTCCCTTAACCCAACCCATATCACCCCCCTAACCCAGCCTAGGCACAAGGTTAGAATATCCATGGGTAGTTAACCAGGGGTCCCCTAACCTAATAAGTAGTCTACCCCACTTTGACATATATTTCTATCTTACCCCACTAACCAAGGGTAGATTAATCCATTTTTTATTTTTTTAGTCAACTAAAATTTTTGACTCAATTTAATTTTTTTAAATAAAATAATCTTAAGAGATATATAATAAAATAATATTTAAAATTTATGATAATTTATAAAGTTTTTTTTTTAAAAAAAGTTATCCACCCTACCTTTTGAGATGGGGTAGAGTTACACAGGGTAACTTGGGTTACCCAAGGATACTGGGTAAGCTGCCCCCCTCCCCAAAGTTGGGGGGTTTACCCCCCTCCCCAAAGTGGCCGGGGATTTCATTTTTTTGAAATTTCAAATCTCCTAAAAATCTTTTACACTAGTTTTTAAAACCTAAAATGTAACCATCATCATTAAACTTTTTTTTCCTCTCTCTCTCTCTCCTCTCTAAAAATCTATTTTTACACAATCTAAAAATCATTTTATTTGTTTGATAATTAGAGAGAGAAAAAGTAAAATTTTAATCATTAAGTGATGAAATTTGCACTTCAAAAGTGTTACCAAACAATGCCACAGTAACTCCAACATCTTGACGAAGGATTTTCTCTTGGGATGACGCTGAGCAATGTTGGCTCCCTGTCAACCCTAATCCCAGATCATCTTACAACTCAGAGTGCGGCTTGGGATCTTAAGCATCTTTATTTTGGCTTTGTGGGAACCTCGAGCGAAGAGCCATGGCTCATGCAAACAAAGTGTGGGAGAAATTGTGATTACTTGGCAAGCTGCAAGTAGTAGCTAGCCTTCCTTTTGAAGGTTCTTGTGGTTGGGACTCCCAACCAGTATGGGACTAAAGTCCTTCCACTAAAGGCCCATTGTCCTGTCAAGTTCAATAAAAAAAGTACATTATGTAGATAATAGATGGTGATGAGAGTGCATATATGAGGATAGGGAAATAATTATAAATTCTACGGGGTGGCTACCTGTTCGACATCTGTGGTGGAAGTCGACATCATGTGATATGAGAGTGGATATGGCTACCTGTTCGATATCCGCAGTGGAAGTCGCCATCATGTGATATGAGAGTGAATATTGAACGAGTATTTAAGTAAATTATTTTTATAGGGATAAGGTTTGTTCACATGCTTGTGCCCCAAAAGAAGAGTTTTGATCACAAGTAAAATCATTGGAGGAGAGGGGAAAAGAGAAGGAGGAGAGGAACATAAATTACTCTCTTATATACATATATAATTGTGCGTGATAACACTCTTATATATGTATATTAATTAATTAAAATAATCTTCCTATAGAAACAAGAGAGAAACCTAAGTATACAAATAGTCCAAATTAGAACCCTCAAAAAAGAATTGATGGTGCGTTGACGAGGGTGCATTTTTGCAATCGTGTTTATTAATATACAATTAATACATTTTCGTTAAATAAATTGAGAAATCCGGGACACTTTTTAACACTTCAATTCAAGTTAGGTTTTGGCGTAAGAGTACATAAGGAGTGGTTCAATAGTTGAGAGATTTATTCCCCACCCCATACTTATTAAAAAAAAAGGGTTTTCGACGTAAGAGGTTACAATGCCTAAGAGGAAATGTTCATATTTTCTACAAATAGTTAAGAATTATATACGTTAATTTGTATCCGAAAAAACTATATTTATTAATATGTTAATGAAATGTTATTTATTTATAGTCGTTTGAAGGAATGAGAGAAAAGAAAGAGAGAGACAAGCAATAGGCAGGCATGGACAGAGTTGACAGACACCATAGTCCACGACAATTGGTGAACACTGTCGGAGGTGTCATGCAAGTAGGGCTGTCAATGGGCAGGGCCCGTGCTGGGTTTAGATGAGTCCGACCCAGATCCGACTCATCAATATAAAAGTCTAAGTTCGGCCCAAGTCCGAGCAATGTCGGGTCAGACCTTATATTTTTACAAAATTGTAAAACTCGACTTAAAGCTTTGTTCGGTCGGAATATTTAATAAAAAATTAAATTAATAATAAAAATAATATAAAACTTATAGTCTCACTCATTAAGTAATTTTTTATGTTACTTATTTAATTTGTTTGAAAAGAAAGTTTTAAATTTTAAATAAGTAAAAATAATAAAATTTTAATTAAGTAAAATTTAGGATTTGAAAAGAAAAAAAAGAAAAGAGAATGGGTCGTGTTGGTCCATCAGGTCGAACTTAAAACCCGAGTCCAGCCCATGGACCTAGTCGGGCTGGACTTTTAGACCCTACAAAAATCTATGAGCCGAAAAAAGTCTTGAGATCTGACTCAAAATCAAACCAAATTCGCGGACCTTCCGGATCAGTACGTCCGATTGATAGTCCTACTTACGGGTTTTATCCTCTAAAATATGGGTTTTATCCTCTAAAATATAGTGACTCTTGCGAAGGGTGGATAGCCCAATCTTCTCTTTCATTGACACAGAAATTTCTTCTGATAAGTCGACTTAAAACCTTCTGAAAATGACTGTGAGCAAAGATTCATAAGAAGAGATTCTTGTAAAAACTTGGACCCTGCCATTCTTTATATAATATTAGAGGCAAGATTTACTTGGTGCTCTGAACAGCCCAAAATAATAGTTGCCATCTCTGGCTGTGATGGACGAAATGTTTCCTAGCCCTAGGTTCATAATAGTGGTGATGATGGCATGGAGGAGCCTCTTCTCTACAGAGAGTTCATTGACAAGAAGCCCCCTTTTAGAAATAGCTCCTAGGCTTCCAATAATCCCTAATTTATGCTTTTCCACAGACACCACCTTACTGATCTTGTGCCTGGAAGAGGGGCAATCCAGAATGTCTATTAACAAATCTTCAGAGATAGAAATCAAAGTACCTTTACATAGCCTTGTAGAGACCCATCTACAGAGACTTGAAGGGTCACATAAAAAGTTTTCACTGCATCCTCATAGATGGGTTCGTTGATCTGACATAGCCTTGTCCAACCCATAGCTTCAAGGGTTTTCTGCCACTGAACAGAGTTGGCCTAACAATTGGGAGAAATCCGCAATCTTTCCGAGACAAATCGAGGCTTTGGCAGAGTTGAGCCTTGGAATTGTTTCGGAGTAAAAAAGGAACCGTCCAGAGCCTTAGAAGAGGCCATGTAGACCAAGACGAGGGAAGAACTAAGAACGAGTGTAAAGGAGATGTGAAATGATTTCAATAGAGTCAAAGATCCTACCTTTCTTCATAAAGATTGAAAAAAACTAGAGATTTACAACACTGGTTCCGCCGGAATCGGAGACAAACGCGGGAACTAGGAAGACGACGAGAGAGTCAAAGAGATTTCAAAAGAGGTGATTTCGAAGGAGAAGAAATGAGTTTATATAAAAGAGGGAAATCTGTTGAGGACTGTAGATCGGGAGATTAACGGTTGAGATTGAGAGAATAAATAATTATTTAACTCTCATCCCAAATATATATATATATATATACAATTAAAACAGTAACTCCGACTTCCTAAACTCCGACTTTTGAGAAGTCAAATGTCCAGGAGTTAGAAAAAGTTGACGACAGATAGATCATACAATGTACTTAAGAGTTTTAAGTATTCATTTAGGGTTACATATTCATATTTCTCTTCTAATTGAAGTAAACATATCTTCCGGGAGTGGTTTAGTAAAAATATATGCTAATTGATTATCTGTAGTAACAAATTCAAGCAAGATATCACTATTACTTACATGGTCCCTGTTGAAATGATGTCTGACCTCAATGTGTTTGGTTCTTGAATGTTGGATAGGATTTTTGGTCAGATTAATTGAACTTGTGTTATCCCACAACATTGGAATTTCATGCATTTGTGACCAAAGTCTTCCAATTGATGTTTGATCCACAGTAGTTGGGTGCAGCAACTTTCAGCTACAATGTATTCTGTTTTTGTTGTGGACAATGCTACTGAATTTTGTTTTCAGGAAGATCATAAATTAAACACCATGCAAAAAATTAGCAAGTACAATGATGTTTTTTCTCCCTATTTTACATCCAGCATAGTCAACATCACTATATCCAAATAATTTAAATTCAGAACATCTGGGATACTATAAACTCATTTACTTGTATTTATAAGATATCTAAAAATTCTTTTAACAACATTAATATGAGATTCTCTAAGATCAGCCTCAAAACTAACAAGAACAGACACTGAACATTATGTTTGGTCTACTGGCAGTAAGATAGAGTAATGACCCAATCATACCTCTATATATCTTTTGATCTACTTTCTTACCAATTAGATCACTGTCTATCTTTATTCTTGAGCTCATATGTGTTTCTAAAGGCTTACACTTGTCAAAACCATACTTAGAAAATAAATCTGAAATATACTTAGTTTGACAAATGTGTGTATCTTCCTTGGTCTACTTGATTTGTAAGCCAGAAAGTAATTAAGCGCACCCACCATGCTCATTTCAAATTCACTTTGCATAAGGTTTTCAAAGAATTTACAGAGTGATTCTTTAGTAGAACAAAAAATAATATCACAACATATATTGTACAATCAAGATCCCTTCATAATTTTTTTAATAAATAAAGCGTTATCTACTTTACCTCTTGAAAAACTATGTGATAGAAGATAAGCACTTAGTCTCTCATACCAAGCTCTTGGAATTTGTTTCAGACCATATAGTGCCTTCTTTAATCGAAAAACATGATTTGGATTTTAATATCTTTAAAACCAAGTGGTTGCTTAAGGTGTTTGGACGTCACGACTGAGTTGCGCCGCTTGTGGCCAACAATGATAGCCATGGTTAGTGTTTCCCTTTGCACTTGTACTATTATCTGGAACATTGTGTATATTTTTCTATTCCATAAATATATTTTTTTATTACTTAGCTATTTAAACTTGTTGTATATCTCACTAGACATATTTCTTAACGCTTTTCGGGTTTCGGATCCGTGGGTGGCAGCGCGAATTTGGGTCTTTAGTGAGTTCTGAAGGTCGGGTCGTTGCATGATATTCCTCTCATGATACCAAGAGTGGATGATCATTTATTGACACACAAATGTCTTTATAAGGTTGGCTACCATTCCCAACAACTGACTATACTATATTTGGAACTTCTAGACCTATAAGCTCGACATCAAAAATGAAGTACTCAAACAAGACATCCTTGGCGTCTCAAGTCCAAGGATCAGTTATGTAGTAACCCGTATTTTTAAAATAATTCGACAAATAAGAGAGCCATTAATGTAGGTGAATAATTCATGAGAAATAATGGTTGCGAATATGGTTATAACACAAACCATAAGATTAATAAACCTTCATTCAATAATTGTGTGGATATAACACCGATCGAATAATTACTAAACCTTTGTTTAAATAGAATTCCCACCCAGTCTATCGAAAGTACACCTTATCAACTTTGGCATAGGAGAAAATCATATTTGAGTCATCTGAAGAAATGGAGATCAATAGCCATGTTCTCATTCCAAATCAACTTAGAGATAAGTTGAACTTCAGAACATTAAAGTGCAATTTCATAGGATATTGTGATAAGTCATTTGACTATAAATTAATGAAAAGGGGATCATTGAATACATGGATGATGCATTTCTAGAAAATGTGGAAGCAGAGTAATCTCAACAAGAGGTAAATGAACCTCTAATTGTAATATATGATGAAGAACCTCAATCAATTATAAAAAATGAACAAATACCTATAAATAAAATGCAAAGAACAACCTCTTGTTGGCAACAAGAGACTTTGAATTCCATCAGCATGGATGGATGATTATCACTTATATTCTTGTGAGCATTCGTGTCTACCAGTGGACATAAATGAAGATAATCATATAAATCCCACGAATTATACTAATGTAATGAGATCTCATGATTATGATCTGTGGCAGATAGCCATGGAGGAAGAAATTGATTCCATTAAAATGAACAATATACGTGAACTATGTCAATTACCCAATAATAGAAAGGCTAAAGGATGTAAGTAGGTGTTTAAGAAAAAGTTTTGAGCTGATGGGTCCATTGATAAATACAAGGCCTGATTAGTTGCCAAATAATATAATCAGAAAGAAGATATAGATTTTCAAAAATGTATTTTCCTGTGGCTAAGTTTGCATCTATAAGGATGATCTTAGCAATTGTAGTTCATCTTGACGTGAAACTTTTCCAAATGGATGTCAAGACTATTTTCCTCATGGAGAGTTGGAGGAAGATATATACATGTTACAACTTAAGGGATTCCAGGTAGATGGACAAGAGGATAAAATATGTAAACTAAAAAAAATTGCTTTATGGCTTAAAGTAGACTTCTAAACAATGGTATCTCAAATTTCATGATGTGGTTATTCAACTCAGTTTTGTGCTAAATAAGTTGACAATTATGTATATGTCATGAAGAGTGGGAGCAAGTATGCCATATTATCCTTGTATGTGGATGATATTTTGCTCACTGCGCGAATGACATGGAAATGTTGAATAACATCAAATATGAGTTTAGTGGGAAATTTGAGATGAGGACATGGGTGAGACATCATACGTCCTTGGTGTAAATATCTTGAGGGATAGAAAGTCTAGAATGTTGAGTATTAATCAAGAAGTACTTGCGATCAGTACTTAAAAGATTTGGAATGCAGAATAGCAATCCGACAGTCGATGGTAAATAGTTGTCTAAAGAACAATGTCCTGAAGAAGGGCAAAGCGTGCTTGATGTTCCATATGCACAAGTAATTGGAAGTTTGATGTATGCTATGCTATGTACCAGCCCTGACATAGCATGTACCGTAAGCTTAGGCACATTGGGAAGTTGTTAAGAGGATTATGAAATATTTAAAAGGTACTTTGCACCATAAACTACTTTATCAAGTTGATACGCTTGAGAAACTAGGGTACTCTGACGCTGATTTCGAAGGTGATAAAGATGACTGAAAGTCTACTTCGAGACATTTGTTCATCTTTGATGGTGCTGTTGTTTCTTGGGGTAGTAAGAAACATGGTTGTGTTGCAAGATACACACAAGAAGCTGAGTACATTACTTTTAGGATAGCTACTACACACGCAGTCTGTATAAGATAGTTTCTTAAAGATGTGGATCTCAATTTGGTAGAAGGGCCAATTGAGGTGTACTGTGATAATCAGATAGCAATAAGTAGGGCTGTTCAGATTTCGGTTCAAACCGAAAAACCGAACCGACCGGTTCGGTTCGGTTCGGGATCTTACACGGTTCAGTTTGGTTTCACTTTCTGAAACCTAATAAACCGAATATATATATTAGTAGCGTGATATTTGTTGAAACGAACCGTAGCACAGTTGGTTGGCGCATGCACAAAACTGCCCCGCGCTGGCGCGGGTTCGAAACTCACTCTGCGCGCCCATTTTTTGGTCAAAAAACTGACAATTCCTGTACAAAAAGGTAGCGGAGGAAGGAATCGAACCCCCGACCCCCCACGGAAACATGGGCGCCTTAGCCACTGAGCCATGCGCGAAGTTCTGTTATAAGAGATATTAAACTTCGGTTTAAACTGAACCGAACCGGTTCAGTTCGGTTCGGTTTCACCTTGGGATTCTGTTCGGTTCGGTTTGGTCAAAAAATGAGCCAACCCGGACCGAACCGAACCGTGTTCACCCCTAGCAATAAGTCTAATCAACAGTGGAGCGAATAGCTCTAAAAGAAAACACATGGATATAATATCATAATATGCATGATTGTATAGAAAGGGGAAATAAACATGATTTATATTCCTACTAGTGATACGATTGCCGAACATTTAACAAAGATCATTTCGGCAGAGAACTTTGTCATACATGTTGGTTTGACGGGCCTTAGAAATATATAGTCAAAGACAATTTCATGAATAATAGTTTTTTTATACATCTCATGGATAATGAGTGTGTATCGGAAAAAAGATATTATTTAAAGGAATGTTATATATCTCACGGATGGTGGGAGTATATAGAGTAAATTATACATCTCATGAACAATGGGAGTGTATCTAGAATTTATCCGATCTAGTTGGGCCAGTGGGAGATGTTGAGATATGGCCAACTATCTCATAACTTGATAAGGGAAAGCAATTAATGAAGATAAATCTAAGTTATTAGGAGATAATTAAGAGATAATTCGATATTATCTCTCAGGAGACCGTTACGGGGCGGAGGTACAAATCAGATGTTCGCCTCCGATATTTATACATGGGGTAGTTACCATGTTGAAGTACATTGAAAACTTGAGTCACATCCCCTTCTTCCTCTCTGCCTTCTTTCCTTCATTCAGAGCTCCTTGTGACATCCCTCCCGACCACCTTCGCTCCCGAGCGCTCCTTCGGTCGTCGCCATGACAATTCCCCTCCCCCCTCCCTCTTTCGCTCGCCCTCCTCCAGCGCGCACTGCACCGGGAGCACCCCTCCTACCGTCGTGCTCTCTTCTCCCTCACGGTCGCACGTGTAACAATTGACGTCGCCGCCGCCGGAGCTACCCATTAGGTGCACCACCCCGCCACCATGAAGTCCACAACCGTTCACCACCCGCCGCCCCTGCCGTCGCCGTCGAGCTCGCCATAGCATGACGCCCCACAAGCTCCACCCCACCACCATCGCGTATCGACGACTGCCACGAGTGTCGGCCACTCACTCCACCTCTGCATCATCATCTATGAGCTCTCCCTTTCCCTGCTGCCGTTCTTCTATCTGCCCTTCTCTTTCTGACCACTCAGCCCATCAAGATCCCACCGGCTGACCTCGTCACCACCTGACTGACTTCCGTGAACATGCTTCCACCACGACCACCGTAGCAGTTCGGAGCCCACAGTAGCACAAGATGGGCCTAGTTCAACTCAAGGTGGATCCATCCCACACACCCTACCAAAACCCTAGTTTCTCTCCGTCTTCCCTTTCCTCCTCTTGCGGTGCGAGCTTGAACTCTCTACTAGCAGAGCTCGGAGGATATATATGGAGGTCAACCTCGGGAAGATCCACTCCGACCTCATCTTCCACTTCTTCTCCTATACTCATGGCTGGAATCATCAACGACGATCTCCACTGTAAGCTCTTTCGAAGATCAAGGGCGAAATCTACTTTTGCACCTTGAATTCCTCCTTTTTTATTATCTTTTAACCAGAATTTTTTTAATTTCTTTTCTAACATCGTTAGATTTCTTGATAGGTACCAATATGCCGCAGATTCCCAGCCCCAGAGGTAGTACCAATATGCTCTTTCTTGGTTTATGGATGTTATTTATTGCATTTTGTTCGTTTATATTTTTTAATCAAAATTAAGCTTTTGACATCTACAATTATACCAGGTTATTGGAAATTCATGCTAAGGATGAGTCCTGTAGAGCCGCTCGTTTCATTGATTCTGGTTGAGGTGATATTTGTCAGACAATCTAGTGGTCTACATTTTTACATTCCTTGAACTCATGTTTTGAGTCTTTTAACATCATTTTAGTCATTCTAACGACATCTGCGGACTACTCAATTCTTGCTAGCGATGTGGAGACTGGGAATCCTATTATTCATCTAGAAGATGCCCACGAGTTAGTTGTCATTTTTGATTGTAAACTACTTTATGGCTACTTGTAACCCATCTAGAACCAACTAAATCGTTTTATTCTGATGTAGGGATCCGATGAATCGCCTTTCAATTTGACGGAGAACACTTGGCAGGATACTCAAGCTCACTTTCTCCGTTGTCTGTAGCGTCAGCACTTGTGTACCTTGTTGGCATCCTCGACATTGTGTGGATTTGCTGAGCCCTTAGTCACCCCTAAGATGCTTCGTGATTTCAAAACTCTGGGTTGAGTTTTCTCGAACTTGGAGGGTATGATAAGGGAGCATAGCTGGGCTTTTTATTTCTATTTGGGCCCACTTGTTGTTTGGGTGTGGGGTGTCTTATGGGTCAAGCATGTGTACATCTTTTTATTTGGACCCATTAGTAGCCATGTTATTTATGATTTTCGGGAAAAAAATAAACACGATTTTCGAAACCCAAAATGACGTGCAAAGCTTTTGCAAGATAAAAAAAACAGGCACTAGTAGTTATTCCTTTGGACAAAACTAGGTATTATTGTAGAAGAGAGAGTACAACTTTTTTCGCCAATGACCCTTATTCCAATAACTCAAACCCTCTAATAATCAGATACCAAACTCAAACCCCCATCATATTCCAAATCTACTCCCCCCCCACCCACCCCAAACACAAGACGTCAGCACAAACACATGGAATGGCATCTGGCGCATCCCCCACAGAGAAAAGTACTTTAACATCACTGAGGAAACGTTCGGATGAAACAACGAGAGGCACACGCAAACCCCCATGTCTGCCAGCCCTGCCACCTCCAGCTCACAGCTGGCTGGCCACCATCCACCCTCCGAGTGGCCAGTCGCAGCTGCAACCTCCTCCGGCGAAAGGCAAACCCCCTCCCCAAACCCATCTGCTGACGATTTAATTTGTTAATAATTGAACTATTTAATTTGTAATCTATACTAATTATAAAACTCAGTCTCGAGAGAAGTCACGTGGCATCACCTAAAGAATCATATTCCCGCCTAAAATTTCTAACGTGGCAGCAAGCATTGCAAACACTGTACTTTCTAAAGATCATCGAAACCTATTTTAGATATAGAGTAACAAGGAAAGCAAGTTTTCTGGCAACATTGAACATAACTGTCCAATTTAAACCCGCTAATTTAGCGTCTCTCCAGCAAGCTGTTTCTCCTTCTTCCTCGAGCAAATTCTTTCTCCGTCACCGTGTGATCCTTTTCTGGTGAACAAAAATTCTTCTTTCGCCAAAAGACGGAGGCATTGCAGTACATCTCTCCAGTCTGCCACCCCCCCACCGTGTGAACTTCTTCGGCATTGCAGTTATCTTTACGTACAAGGTATTTTTCTATCTGTGTATTCGATTGCAACGAACATGTTTTTATATGCTTTAAGATACTTCCCGGCCGTTCTCTTTGTCTACTGCGTGCTCTCTCTCTCTCTCTATCTCTTCTCTCCACGCAAAAGCACTGTAGCGCTACAGTGAAGAACAGTAAATTGTAGTTTTGGCGAATTTTCAGTTTTAGTTTAATATTTTTTTTACATGTTGATTCGATAACATTAGTTTTTTTATTTTATAGTTTTTTTAATATAAAACTGATAACATAAAAATTATTTTTTATAGAAGTTTACTGTAGTAGCTACAGTATGTGTAGAAAAGTACTGTAGTGCTACACAATAGATTCAAGTTTTTTTAATATTTTTGGTAGTATAGTTCTTAACTCACCTTTTCTAACGGGTGAAACAACAGGTATTTTTTATTAAAGGTTAGAGGATTTCGGCAACTTTGTGAAATAATGGGATTTGGGGGAGCTTTTCTGTATCTCTTTAGTATATTTTTTGGTTCAGATCTTCTAAATTTTATATAGTTCATTTCTTATAGAACTTTGTCTGTGTGTTTTTATTATTTTACATAACTCTGTTTTATATTTCAGAGCATAAGATATGAATGTGAATGTTTTAAAGCAGTCTATAATAGTACACGTCTGTGAAAATTTTAATGGACAAATCCCTAAAGTAATCATTTAGCAGTGACATTTTCATCTTAAAAGTGGATTGTTGTTTTTTCTATTGATTTTTTATTTAAAGTAAAAGTGTATGAAAGCAACTGGCATGAAGACCAGTTTGAATTAATAGGAATTAGGGGAGCTTTTCTGTATCTGATGAAGGCATAAGATGTGAAATAATTCATATTGCTTTTCTGTATCTCTTTAGTAGACATTTTGGTTCAGATCTTCTGGATTTTATATAGTTCAGTTCTTATACCACTTTGGATGTGTATTTTTATTATTTTATATTACTAATTTATTTTCAACATATATTTTAACAGGTTAAGTCTGTGTGCTTTAAAAGTCAAAGAATTATCCTTATTGGATATTGCATTGGGCAGCGTGTGTAGAAGGTACATTTGCTAAAACTGTAAACTTCAAAGTTTCTGTTGCTGCAATCAGAGGTGAAAATGAGTGTACGTCTGTGAAAATTTTAATGGACAAATCCCTAAAGTAATCATTTAGCAGTTACATTTTCATCTGAAAAATGGATTGTTGTTTTTTTTCTATTGATTTTTCATTTAAAGTAAAAGTGTATGAAAGCAACTGTCATAAAGACCAGTTTGTGAAATAAAGGGTTTTAGGGGAGCTTTTCTGTATCTGTTGAAGGCATAATCATATTATCATACAAACAACCTAATGTATGCAAATCCTTAATTTCATACATACCTGTCAATCTGTACATCTGGCCTAGGCCACTCCAGGCAACTGACTGAAATGATTTGTTATGGCTTCACACTGAACTGTAAGATGGAAAACTGTAAGATGCATTGTTTGCCATCCTGTTTTGACATATTACATATGAAAGCCAAGTAGAGGCAATACGAGAAAAAATAGATAGCATTTAAACATCAATTTAATAGGAAAATCAGAGTGTTGCATGCCTGAACACTACAGAAATAAATCTAAGAATAAACATGGTACAACTACTTAATTTTTGTCCCGTGCCTATGAGAGTCTACTAACTTTCAAATTGGCACTGGAATCTCTCTTATCATTTTAGGGTAATAGTTACATTGAAGTGTAATATTACATTAATGTGGATATTAAACTATACGAACTTCCAGAATAAGTTAGTTCTTAAATTTGGTTATTGAATGAGTGATTAACAACTATAGTTCATTAATCTGAAGATTGCAACCAAAACATTTGGTTTCAGTTTTGAGTTTTTTAGATACGATAAGCAGTAATGAGCATATATAGAATTGATGTTAATGTGTTATGATTTTATGAATTTCATATATAGAATAGATGCTCTGGCAGCTCTTGAGAAAGGTTCGTTTTCTATATTAATAGTAATGTGATCATAATAATATTTGTGGACTCTGTTTTACATGGGATAAAGTATTATTAGTATTGTGATCATTAATTTAGTTTTCAGGTTCTTAAGGTAGCATGTTTATAAGTGAATAAAATAAACAAGCTAATCTAGCACAATGAATTAAGCATCAAGTGCCTAGGTTATAAGCATCTTCTGTTGCCCAAAAAAGATGCTATCCATACCTATGAGAGTCTATTAACTCATACTACAAATATTTCTAACCAATCAATACTTCACTGGCAATTGGTGAAGTGTTCCTGATCACAAGGGGATGTTGCAACTCCAATAGTGGTTTGCAATATGCCAAATTTTATTTATAAAATTAAAGTACATCAAAGGAATAGAATCATGCAAAGCATTTAATGTATATATGATACTCCAAGCTCTTCCAGCGCTCCCTTCAACTGCAGTTGTACTCACACTGGCAGTCCCGCTTCTGCACCCCGTGTTACAGAACAACAGAGTCCTTAAACTTAACTTAAAAAACTAACAGACAAAAGTAAGGCAAGAAAGATAGTTATATCTGTGTACTGTTAGTCTGGGTAGTGAGTGATAGCCTGCTACACAGAACTTGCTCTGATGTTCTTTTTTTTGATAACATGACTGCCATCATTGCCAACTTGCTCTGATGGTTCTTTTTAGAAGAAGTTTTTAATTTTTGCTGGGTGTTTCAATACAAATTTTTAAAGAGTTGATAATGATATTCAATGTTTTTTTATCTGATTTCTATTTTTGGTTTTCTGACTGGCTGTTCACGAGATTTTGGTTTTGTGACTGGATTCAATTATGCAGACATTTTTTTAGGTTTGAGATTATAATTCTCTATTATATAGTTTTTCTGTCTATTATATAGCTACTCTCCCTTAACACCCATCACATATCCTCCCTGAATTTTTAGTTTTCGAGTGTTTATGGAGTTTCTGTATTTAAGTGATGATTGGGAGGTTAAGTTTTAAAGTGCTTAGCTTTTTCAGGCGTTTGGAGTACATCAACGATTGGGTGTACACTGCATAAATGGTTTGGGTTCTAGAACATAAGGTTAAGCAGAAAAATGCACAAAATTATTGAGATTTTCCGGGACAACAAAAAGGCACCTTCTGACATTTTATGCCTTCAGTGGCAAACAAGGTTCTCTAATAACTCTACGTCTAGGACCACATAAAAAAGTTTATTTGATATGCTGAGTATAAAAGAAACCACTAGGGAAATTGCCTATACAGCTAAAAAACTTAATAATGGGAATGCAGAAGGCAACAACATCTTAGATTTCTGTTTTACCCTTTATTCATATAGGTTTATCCAACAACGATGTATTTAGAAGTGTAATTGAGCTGCTCTTTTTGTTGTTCTTAGTTGCCGATATTCACTCATGGTAGTTCTATTTTTTTTATTCTACTCATTCCCAAACTGAATTATATGTTTGATGTGGGTAGTGACAATAGAAGATTTGAGGTTAACTACATTTTTAGTGCTTTGTTTTCTGGCTATCCCTTATGTAATCACTTTTAAACAAACGTTTTAAAAGTTGTTTTGTTTGAGAAATTAATTGACATAGATTCTCCAAGTAATCTTGGCCCACTTTACTGTTTGAATGAATCAGAAAGACTGCACAGTAACTTTTTAACCTAACATATGCTTCTCATTCAACTTTTAAATCTTTCTTCTCTATTATGTAATTAGTTTTAGTGCTTCCTCATAGATATATATGCTCTGTTATGTTGCTGTTTTAACAGAGAGATGGGCTTTGAACAGCACAACATATCATTCTTTCCAAACAAATGGAGAATATTGTTTTCTTGGCGTTGCCAAACACCACCCAAATCCCAACTGCAACAGGGGAAAAAAAACCTTAGTCATAATAGTTCTAAAAGCTGTATTTTTTGATATCTAACTTGACAATTTATATTCATATAGAATATTGGACAAAATTTTTTACAATATCGTAAACAAATTATTCAAACTAAACATGTAATTCAATCCAATTTTAATATAAAAGAATTTTATATATAGAAACAACTATCTCAACTTTTTTAGATATTATTATTTATTAAAATCTAATATTTAAAAAATTTTCGTGCATCGCACGGGCAAAGAACTATGAGCAAGATAAGCGTATTCTTTTTAAATATGTGTGAACAAGGATTTTTTTGGGAGTATACTTCTTAACTCACCTTTCAGATGCAATATTTCAGGTAAAGGGATGCTTTTTCTAATAGATGAAACAACATGTATTTCTTATTAAAGTTAGAGGATTTGGGCAACTTTGTGAAATAATGGGATTTAGGGGAGCTTTTCTTTATCTGATGAAGGCATTGGAAACATGACTAATTCATATTGCTTTTCTGTATCTCTTTTGTAGACTTTTTGATTCAGATCTTTGGATTTTATATAGTTCAGTTCTTATAGAACTTATGGTTTCAAGAAATCCATCAATAACTGATTGTTCATTATAAATTTTTTTTTGTTAAAGTCTACATTCATCTTCTTTAATATAGCCCATTTTTCCTTAATATGTCAGTCAGTACTTGATCTGTATCATCAATGGATGGAAAAATTATTGATCAGGAAGGGGAAGTAGCATTTAACCAATTAACCAAACTCGAGCCTGGGCCTATAAAGCATGTAAAAATAATAATGATTTGTCGATTTGCTATTATGTATATTCATGTTGCGGATAAACGCTTTGATTTTTATTGGCTTCACTGAGTTTTCTGTCTCTGAGCCTAAGAAAAAACATTTGAAAAGTGTATATTTTATTAAGTATCTAATTAGTTTTGATCTTTTCTGATAAGTTCTCATTTGGTCAAGCTCAGTTGTGGAACTTGAGCTCAAATTTCTGAATCAGAAAATGGAACAAGAATGCATGGATAAGAGTATTGTTTGCATGTGCACAAATATTTGGGATTATATAATTGAATGCATAGATCTATTTTTGAAGGGCTTAGAAAATGATAGATAAAATTTGCACCTGTTAAAATTCTGAAATGTATAGTTTGGAGCCTACCAAGACCACTGAGGACATATAAATTAGCCGACCAGGAATACTCATACTTTAATGTGCATGTTAGACACGCTATTACTTTCAGTAGCAAAGATTTTTTTAAAAATATTTTAGCTTGCATAACAGTGATTGGGAAATACTTAGGAGCACTTTTACATAAAAAGTACTTCATGATTGACAATAATCTATCTTCTTCTTCTACTACTTTTTTTTTTTTTACAACACCCATGATTAAGTACATTTAGAGCTAGCTTGCTGACATATATCCCGATTTAAGCAGAGAGAATTTCTTGGGTAGTGTCTGATAGCCTGCTACACAATATAACATAAAAGGTAGATAACTAACCTTTTATCAGCTCTTAGTAAAAGGTGATACCTAAAATGTACTTTTTATGTAAAGGATGCAGAGCTGGGAAGGCAGCTGGATGGGGTTTGCTTGCTTCTGCATGAGGCTTAAAGGTTTGTTTATAGTGTTTCATAGATGCAGCGGCAGTGAGCACTTTGTCCATTCTCTCTCACGCATGTGGTTATGGCCAAAAATGTAGGTAGCGGTTATGGGTTTTGCATGTTTCGTAGAGGGGACTAAAATGATCTACCAGTTGGAATAACCAGATTGATGTACAACCCGTCCAGAAAATCAAATCTAAGACATGCAGGCAGGGACCTTGGGCTGCCTATACTACCTGGTATAAAAGAATTGCCTCTTTTCTTAACTACAAATGAAGAGTTATCAAACAGGGTTAAAACATATAAAAACAATCAATATCACATTTGTATAAAAACTTGAAAGTAAAAAATGACAAAAAAAAATGTTTTACCAGACACGAAGTAGAAGGGTCAACAGTTAGATGCAGTTCAAATTATACAGATAAAAAGACTAATATGAGTACAAGTCTAAAAGACAGGGCTGGAATGCCCACTACTGCTATTATATGCTCAGAAAAATCTGAATGGATTCTCCTTGAGTTTTATGCCCATCTGTGTTATCATTCATTTATCACTGTGTTTCCCATTTCTTGGGGGAACATTTTTGAATATAGGCAATTAAGTAGGACTTCTATTAATTTTTAATAAAGTGAAGGTTTGGAGCATAAAAAATACTAGCTCTTGAGTTTGAAAGCAGGCAATTGTGCTAGGATAAGTTCAGTTATGGCAGAAAAGTGCAAATTTGTTTTGCATTGGCAGTTGAACAGAAAAAAGTGGTCCTCCCCGCACCCATTGGCCCTTAAAAGCTTAGAAATATGCAATAGCCCAGAGTAGATCATATATTTTGAGTGTTATGCTGTTTTTGGAGTTTCTAGATTTACATTTCTGTCATCTACTATTTTCCAACAACTCCTTTCTAGATCATTAATTAATTTTTTATATCCTTCTTTGTGTCTTTGGTTTCCTTCCATCTTTGTTTTCTTTTGCCCTCTTTTCTCCCGGGGCCCTTCTTTGTACTTTCTGTTAAATAGAATGTGTTTCTAAATATTACGTATTAAGTAGGACTTCTATTAATTTTTAATAAAGTGAAGGCAATTGTGCCTGGATAAGTTCAGTTATGGCAAAAAAGTGCAAGATTTCTCTAGCTCACTAAGCTTATGATTCATCCTCTTTTTGCAGGTTTTGTTATCCAACTTAGATCAATTGCTTGCTCCTGATAAACCATGCCATAGTAGTTTGTGGTGAGAGTCATTGCATTTTCATTCTTCAATTTTATATTTGAATGCATTGATAAATATGTAATGATGGCTGGCAGTGGGTATGCATCTTGCATAAATATGTAATGATGGCTGGCAGTGGGTATGCATCACAGAAAAAACTTCCCGAAAAGTAAAAAAAGAGTCAGTTTGCAGAAGATAAGAGTTGTGTTTCCAGTTAACTGGCTCTATTATGTAATATTTTAATAGGTAAACTGCTGCACTTAATTAGTGAGAAGTTGAGTTCCCAGTTTACTAGGCAAATTAAATTATTTTTTTAAATTAACTCCCTTAATTAAGGCTCTTAGGTTTTAGAGGTTTTCTTAGTGTGTCTAATTTTTTCGTAAGCGAAATGATCAGAAATTAATCTACATTACTGCTTATCTTTAGTTATGTTTAAGATTTTTCAGTGGTATCCTTTTCAATATTTTTGTGTGTCCCTGATCTTTTTCTGTCTACTTTCTTCCCGTTTGGAAGATTGGAAGTCTCAATTAAAAGTGCCTCGCGCTCGCATCGTCGAGCTTGCAGCCTTCCCGTCGCAGCCTCACAGTCGCCATTTTCAGAGAGATACTTAACGGTTTTCCCCCGATTTTTTTTTATTCATATAGAATCTTAGACAAATTTTTTTACAATCATCGTAAAAAATTATTCGACTAAACATATAATTCAATCCAATTCAATATAAGATATTTATATATTCAAACAGTTTACTATTTTAAATATTATTATTTATTAAAATTTTAATATTTAAAGCTTCCCGTGCATTGCACGGACAAAGAACTAGTTTTAAATATATATCTCTCATATCTTCATATTATATATAGTGGATAGGACTGATCGAATCGATATTCAGACGAAATGGGAGTCCTCTAAATATGGTGCAAATCGAAGCGTCCCGCACTAATTATTTCAGTTTTATTTTAAATTTAATATTTTTTTAAAGAACAAAAAAGGAAGAAAAGATATGATACTGGGCCAACTGTGCATGGGACAAGTACGATTCAGATGTGCTGTACTGGTTTAATCCGATACGCCTATTACAATGATATTATACTTTATACCTCCTAAAATAAGAAAAAAAATGTCAAAATGGAAGAAATATTCTAATATTATATAAATAGAACTATTAAAGATTGATTAAAATATTCAAATATTCTATTATCTCTCTCTCACGGAAAGGAAGACCCTTGCCCACTCGCTGCTCTGCTGCTGCTGCTGCTGCTCCGCCCACCACCAACACGCAAAATTTAGTACTTGTTTCGAAACGAGGCTTCAAGAGAGAGAGAGAGAGAGGAGAGAGAGAGAGGAGAGAGGAGAGAGAGAGAGAGAGAGAGAGCGAGAGAGAGAGAGGAGATAGAGAGAGAGAGGAGAGAAGGAGAGAGAGAGAGAGAGAATTATGGAGATGTAGACAGAGTTTACAGTAGAGAGAGAGAGAGAGAGTTATGGAGATTTAGAACAAGAGTTACAGTAGAAGAGGAGAGAGAGAGACCTGGAAAAGGGGTTCTTAAAAGAAAGATGAGGGGAGACGAAAAAAGTCGAATGGTATGTTGCTCAGGTCAGGCGGTACGAACCCCTAGAGAGGTTATGGAAATGTAGAATAGAGTTTACAGTAGAGAGAGGAGAGAGAGTTAGGAGATGTAGAACATAGTTTTACAGTAGAGGAGGAAGAGAGAGAGAGATAGAGACATGGAAAAGGGGTTCTTAAAAGAAGATGGAGGGGAAGACGAAAAAAGTCGAATTGGTATGTTGCTCAGGTCAGGCGGGTACGAACCCCCATCATCCCCGCTTCCGTGTTCCTCCCCAAGACGGCCTTCGCTACCGAGTCCAGCGGATTCAAATGACGAAAGTGAAACCTCCCCCGAGCCCCGGGTCTTGTTTTATGGATAATCAATAGTCAATACTAGATATTCATATTCTTGCGTTTGTACCGCCTTGCCTGCCTTCGTTTGCATAGATATCCAGCCATTTTTTTTTCTAACCATTGTTAAAAGTAGGTTAGTCTTGCCACTGCGATCTAAGATGAGTGTGTGCCTTGACTTGGGGAATGGATCCTCGCCTCTCCGCTTAAGGCAGTCCTCTCTCCATCCCTATGCAGAGAAGAAAATCTATCTCTACTCCGTTGTTGATTACTTGAGCCGTTGAAACCGCTCTACTAATGTGCCTCTCTACTCTCTTTCTTGTAAAAAAGAAATCTGC